>ML777031.1:959036-969073 GCA_009831015.1 Picea engelmannii | reverse complement strand
AACGAGGAATAATGTTGTAGAGTGCATATGATTATGCTAAGACAAATATGGAATTGTTCTACTGGAATTTAATGCTATGACACACACATTTTAATTTAACATGAAAAATAATATAATTGTGACTATGATAATGCATGCATGTGTAAAAAAATATTGGAGTTGTTGGGGAAGATAGTTTCCAACGATAGACAACCTCAAGAAGAGGAGATATAGAAGAAGGTTGCTATTGAAATATTGATAAAGGGAATTTGGGGAGTCCCCATGGAGAACCACTGATGAGGTAGAAATTAGAAAGGGGTGCTAGAAGCCAAAACAAGTATACAAAAATGTTCATGCCTGTGTGGCATAAGGTATGAAGGGATTGGGTAAGGATCCCTTATGAAATAATTTATTATTTTAATAATATACACATTATTTTGATTTTCTATTGTATTTCATTGGCACCCAAGATGGGCATGATTCAAGAGAAAGAGACCCTGGATCATAGAGGATAGAACCCTTAGTAACCAAGGATTGTTACAATCCTTGCAAGAAATTCATGAACAAATGAATCACGATTGTGGAGCCATTGTAAATGTGAAATGAAAATATGTGCATGAGAAACTAACAATTGTTTGGCTGTATGAGTATTGAAATTGCAGGAAAGAAGGGTCTTGGAAATGGCAGTACCGTAATCCCATGAGGAAGACCAATGCATGATGGTTGTAAAGAGATAAAATGTTATGAGAAGGAGATCTCATACTTGTGAACTATGGTTCAAATATGGAACAAATATGAAAATGAAATGAAATTGTGAACTTAAAAACATGTGGGTAACATATTTGGAAATAAATTTTGAATAAAACTAATGAAATAATCTCACGAATTTCTGCATGCATATGATGCAGATGAGATGAAAAGGAGTTGTCCAGGGAGGACAGATGGTGGCTTTCAAATAAGAGAACATGGAAGAGGGATTCTATTTTGACATGAGAACCCTCTGATAAGTCATGACTACCATAAAATATGTTGTGTTGTGAAAACACATGCCAAAGGGATGCCTCAGTAGAGCACGTCAAAGGGACGCCTCGACTGTAAGACTCAGTGAAGTTTTAGAAACTCTTCTTGTGTGAGACAATATTTGCAAGGAAATATAGATCACCCGAGGGACTATATAGCATATAGAAGGGAATGCCTGAGCCTGGGCCTAGAAAGTGAGTGACCACAAGGAAGATGAGACTTCGATAATTATTGTAAATTGTTGGTTGGGATCATGCACAAAATGGCTATGTCAAGGAAACAATGGGCCAAGTTAGTAAGACAACCAACTAGATGTGGATCCATGAAATTGCACAGATAAGTATTGTGATGATAGGAATATTTCCTCTTAATTTTTGAACAAAAATAAAATGTTTTTGCATGAAATTGTGATTAAAATTCTTGGTGCTTGAAATTATTGTAGGCATGTGACAATGACCAAGATTCTGGGAAAGGACTAGACTAAGAAATGAATAACATTATTGAGACAACTGAAAGAGGAATACATTGAAGGTATTGCTCAGAAATAAAGAATACCAAGGATGGTGTTCCTTTGAAGGGGGAGGGGATTGTAACACCCCATCCCTAAACCTTGAATATATGTAATTAATCATGATTGATGATTGCTATGAAATGGAATGAAAATATTGTAATTGCTGAGAAAACAAACCAACTAACTGTGGGTGAGGCCTTTGAAAGTACTGGCCATGATACTACTAAGGGAAAGAGTGAGGAAACTATAACCTATTTCTCCCTCAGACCTCATTTCAAGGAAAATTAGTAAATGGAAGAGGATTGGTTGTTGAACAACCAACCACCCTCAATGAATATAGGAATGGGTTTTCCAGCCAAAGGTACAATGGGGTACCATCTCTGTAACCCAGATTGACCCCCATGGATTTCTTCTGACAAAAGAAAAAGGGATAGGTCAAGAACCTTCCTAAGGATATTACGTGCATGAGATGCATGGGGAGAAAGGGGGTAAGAAGCGAGTCATAGGATTGGTCTGGGGAAGAAAGGATCCTTCCTAAGTTGAGAGGCAATGAGATTGATGTTGGGGAAGCATATGGTAAACCTCAAGAGGTTGATCTAGGAAAGGTAAGTGTAGAGAAATTTCCTTAGTAGTATCATGGCATGGCACGAGGGTGGCATGCAATTGAAGTGACAGAGCATGCAAATCCTATGCTAGGGTGGAAAGGGGAACACCCAAAGCTAGTTGGTTGGTTAATTTTGTCATTGAACATATAAGTAACCTGTATTCTCTTTGTACTTAGTAATATGAATATAATGGTTGTATTGTTGGATGTGTATGTTTGCTTGATGTATGGACTGGTTATATCCTTGCATGACTATGTATTTGAGAAATGGTGGAATCGTATGAATAATTATACCCTATGAGATGCTTTCATGGATAGACATGCCTGTTGAACTGAAATGAATTCCTTGTAGTATATGCCAACCCTTGAACTGTAAAATGTGTATTTGGCATGCTTGTGTAACGAACATGTTTGTATTGTTTAAGTATATCTATCTTCCTTGGTAATAATATGGACCCATGTAGACCAATGAGTATATTTAACACTGAGTGTATCATTGTAATAATTCCAAGACCTGGGATGGTTATAAGGAACTATGAACCAGACATCAAAATGCCTCAGTGATCGAAGGAAGTCTCTGTGAAATGAAATGACCTTGAGCCCTGTATTTCGTCCTTGTAATAGAAAAAAAAGTCTTGTAGAATGAAAAACCCCCTCAAATAGATAAAGGGAAATGCCTTAGAGTTTTCTGGAGCAAGGATAGAGACAAGAAGGATGAGTAGACCTTGGAAATAACCTAGGAAAATTTCTGAAATGATGAAATTCTTAATAGAGATGTTAAACCTAAGAAAAACTCATGTTTTACTTTGATAATATCACAACCATCCATTTGACATAGATATTTAATAGGGCCATTGATCAGGGTACCCCACATTCAGAGATTTGTTGAGGATTAAAGCCATAGAAAACCATTAGATCCATCAAAGGGTGGGTTTATATGATCCTGACCATTGGTCGCGGTGGAACCATCAAAGTAATCTAGAAGGGAGGAGTAGACTCACTCCAATGGAAAGACCCGAGGAGAAATCATGGTTGTTGATTGGTCACCAGACAAGATGAGATCTCGACTGTGGATCATCATGGAGTATTAATAGCCATCAGATATATCAGGGTTTATCTGTGAAGTTATGGACCATTGGATATAGTATGGTCTATCTCGATGGAGAGTACCTTTGAAACCTTAACTGTTGATAATTTCTAAATTTTGAGAATTAATGAGATTCGTCAATTGTTGAATGGGTGAGATTAAATCTCAGTTGTTGATATCTGTGGGACACCACTATGATGAAGAGAAAAATCTCATTGAAAAGGGTGTTGGAATACTGAGAGGGGGGTGAATAAATATTAGTACTTTTAATCATTTTTAACCACAATGTGTATTTTTTACTTTATGAGAATATTACCAATAAAATTCAATATGAGAAATATACATAAGTGAACAATAAGAAACCACACATTAACAAAATACACCAATATTTTACGTGGAAACCCAATGCGGGAGAAAACCACATAATGTTTTTCTTATATTTTCAAAAGAAGTACATTCATAGTAAGCACCATATTCCTTGTTTTCTAGCTACAACTCGAGGGAGGATACAAACCCCTGGTTTCTCAGGCTCCAACCTGAAGGAAGCTACAAATCCCTGATTCTTTGGCTTCAACCAAAAGGAGGACACTACCCCCTACTTTCTTCGGCTACAACTGGAAGGTGGATACAACCACCTATCTTTTCCTTGTCCATTCACCCTGAAATATAAGTGCCAAATAACTGATACTGCCACTATCACTATGTTTCTATCAATATGTACCTGTAAAACTTGTCAATGTAAAACCTATACCAATGACCTATCACAACCTGTAAAAACAACCTTTATATCTTGTAGATAGATCTTTTGTACCATAATGTTGTCACACTTCCTGTAACCTCTCCTCATCTTTTGCAACCAAATTCACTCCCAAATATCTGATAGTGCCTCACGTGATGAAGGATAGTGTCAAGTGGGGCATCGCATGACAATTTGTAGGAAATCCACGGGGATGACCCTAATTAGGATTTTTCATGAATTTCCCTCTCTCTTTTGTAATTGAAATTTTTTTCCGTCACTCTTTCTTCATTACCTCATACTTGCACAACTTCATATGTATCAATGAGTACCTGCAATAAACCTTTCACAAGATAGATATTCAATGTTCTCAATTGGTGAAAATGGGATTCTCTTGCTCTCTTATTCATACTCTCCAAGTGCCTTCCTTTAGGGGTCATCTTCTTATTGTTTTACCCAACTTCCCTCTTTTAGGGATAACCTATTTTCTTGTTGCAACCACTTTACCCATAATTAATAAACTCACATCTTCTTGGTAAAAATAATTTATTTTTAATTATTTTCTTATTTGAACAAATTTACCCATAATTAACTCTTAGTTGCAACCAATTTGACTAGTAAAGCTCTTGATGAATTTCTAGGAGCTTCTAGAATAACTGACTTCTTTTTTGATCTTCTAGGGGCTTCTATAATATTCATGAGGGTCCTCCAACTTCACAAAGCAATATCTCCTCAACCGTGAGGAACTACATGACGTACCACATATCACCGGAAATGGAACGACGTGTATTATCCATCTATTATAGTCTTACCTACAAATTCACCGATCTTCATTTATTTATTCCTAATACAAACTTGAGTTCCTTAACCACACCTCTGGGGCTACCGAAATTTTCTATCAGAATTTATTCAAGGGTTGACATCAATGAAAACTAACCAAATCTATCAACAAAGGGTGTTAATCATCGAGCATATTGAAACCTCAATGAAATTAGAGCCATTTCCTATTTGAATATGAGGATAGAGTAATCCAAGATGAGTAATCTCCAATGGGAGGAATCTTAGAATGAATAAGAACCGTCGATCAGGAAGGGGATGAGATTAAATATGAGCCATAAATTGGGGAGGTCTATGATGAAGTGATAACCATTGGATATTTCAATGGATTTCATCGAGGCTAGAAAATAAAAGTATGCTATGAGTGCAAGAGGCTAAAGGAGGAGGATCCGAAAGGGATCGATGATCCACAGGGTAGATGCCTCATCAATGGCACATCAAAATGTGCCAATGATAAAGTGCCATGTGGATGGCATGTGGAAATGAGATGGATATTGGCCAATGAAGAACTGAAACTTTGGAGGGACATAACTTTTGATCCAAATCTCATATTGGGCATGATAACAATCGTTAGAAATGTCTTTACAAGAAGAAGGCGACAACGTTCTCAAGAAGGAGTTTCAAGATGGTTAAGGAAAGAGAAATGTTAATACCCTATCCATTAAAAAGGTACTTATGGGGTTGGGTGTGTTACAATGGGTCCTGAATCATAGTAGGCCTGAGCCCAAGAGATCCCTCCCCTACTGTTCTCAAGGAAAGTTTCTATGAAACTCCCCTTGGATTGGGTTCTTGAGACTGACCCACAACCCTCGAAGAACCAAACACCATGGAATGTACACAATCTAAATCAAACAAAGGAGTGTGAGAAGGAACATTCTTACCTGTATCCTATTGATGGGATGGAGAAATTTCTAGGTCATCCTCCAAGCTTGACCATAAATCATGACTTGAAAGAACACGCTCAAGCCTGCCATTCAAAGGAACCTTTAGGTCACCCAAAACCACTTCTTGTTGATTCCCATGGTGCTTAAAGGGAGGTTCACCAATATGGACATCATTGTCATCCTCCTCTAAAATCATGGGAGAAGTTTGGGCATCTCGCATCCATGGTGAGGTTGATGATCCATGATATATATCCTCGAAAATCTGATAGGAATGCCCCAAAAATTTCTTCTGGAAAGGGAAAAAATGGTCGACTAAAACATGTCTGACTTGATGACACATAGATTAGAGAAATGCCATGTTCACTTAATCAAGGTGTTGTGTATAAGAATGGTCTCCCATTACCAACTCCAAGGATTCAAAGAGACTCTATTAGGGGTCCAGGTCCACTAGAATTTGTCACTGAGTGCATACAACTATATTTATAACTATCATCGACACAAATAAACTTCCCTAGGACCCCTCTTATTGCTTCCAAACCCGTATCAGTCCAGAACTCCAAGGGAATGTTAGGTAATTTAAGCCATGTCGACATGATACAAAGGACATCCTCCCTAGCATAAAAAAAGGATGCCAAGGTTGGTGTAGAGGATATGTCCATTCTAGTACCATCGACAATCGCCCCTTTAATATTTTTTATGCATCCTCCTTAGATTGAAACAAGAATTATATCCATCCCTGGGACATAACATGTGCCACCAGAACATAATCTATTATATGTTGTCATTGTGACTAGACCCACTAAAGTAGGGTTTCTATTGTAAACCTCTGATCATTGAACTTCCTCATGATTGCACAACCCTTCATATCCACTATCTGACTAACCTATAAATATACACCCATAAACTAAAGACACACCACCACCTTGATATAGAACCACCCATCTACATTTACATTCCTTCTTCCTATTGGACCTTGACACTCCACCACACACGAATTCCCCCTAAGCTAGTCTGCATCCAATAAACCACCTAAGATGTAGTTACAAGATCACATTTTTCAAACAATTCTTCAGTACTTACATAATTCCATATAGGTAAAGGATCGATCTCCACCTCCTCGTGATTGATTGTAGATGTTTGGGTTGAATCCCAAGAAATTTACACCATAGGTCAGAACCCTAGCCAAAAACATGGGGTGAATTAATTAACAGAGAGGTGAGACAATATTACTTGATCCATTTGGCACCAAAACTCTGTCAATCTAGTCCACTACCATGCTTGAACAATCATCCTACAGATACACATCTAGGTATTCTTTAATGCACGAGCCGATAAATATCATGTATTACGTTAATGATTCATCGGAATAGTCTACAAGCTTCACATATTCATCGATGTGGCCCGAGACCCACTAGAGTACCTCCGTGTGGTGTCAAAACCTAGTACAGTTCATGTGAAAACCCTATATTTCTTGCTAAATATTTACCTATAGAGATTCAAGATAAAGATGTGAAGGATTGATATTAGAGTGAAATTATCTGCATTGTAATCTCTCTCTATCTCTCTCTCTCTGTTTAAAATTTGTTTTAAATGTGGGTTTTTAAATTAAAGTATGCAGATTTTCACAGTTCCTCATAATGTTGTTTGTAATTTTGGAAATAAAATGTGTATGGATTTTTTGAAACATCCAATGTGTCGAGTGGACACTCCATCCATTATCAGGGACGGTTGAAGCAATAAGTATGAAAAGAGTGTTGAGGTAGTGAGAATTAGGAGGGTAGTGATATTTTTTTTTTTCTAGTGTGTTCGTGACCTGCGGGACTAGCCTGTGGATGAGAAACAATGACACATGGGAATCTAAGTTGTCAAAGTCACCTACAGATCACACCCAGTCTAGGACACACCAACCCTTATCATGGATGTATTTTTGGTGTCTCCTCCCGATAGTTATAGGTTTCAAACCTGAGTCACCATTTAGAACGAGTCCCATCGAAACCAACCTCTCTATCAAGATTTGACGCAGGGTAGTGAGATTTATTATTATTATTATTATTATTATTTTGGTTTTCTTTAAATAATTTAAATTGTGATTTTTAAATTACTTTTTTATTAGAAACAAACATGTTCTTTCCCCTTGTTTTGCAGTTTTTTTCCATTTTTTTTTGTTTCTTTCTCTTCTTTTTTTTTTCCTTTTTTTCCTTTTTACAAAGATTTTTTTTTAAATGATATTGGGATTTTAGGCCATGGTTTCAAAAAAAAATTATTTTAAAGCCCCCCATAAAGTAGGGTGTGGTGAAGGTGCTACCAATAGCACTACTTTTTGATTCAAGGGTTGATTTTAAGATTTTGGTTGTAGAGGTATCGATTGTCAACGACATTGGTTTCAAATAAGATGCAATTCAACCCCCCCCCCCCCCCCCAAAGAAAAGAAAAAAACAATGGGGGGGGGTTGCTAATAGGAACACATTTTCAATTTTAGGGTTGATTTCAAGCTTTTGATTGTAAAGGTGTATGTTTTTTAGGCCATGGTTTCAAACAAATTGTAATTTGGACCTCGAAAAAAAAAGGGTGTTGTTATTGGTACTACTTTTTGATTTGGGGATTGATAAATTGATTAAATGATAAGAGATACATATGAAAGTGTAGAATCTCTATCTATACCAATAACAATAAAAAAAATTCAATTTCAAGTATTAAGTCATTAATAAAAGTGATTAAGCCTTTATTACATAAAATTGGTGATTTTATAGATATTTGAACATACTATTATAAATGTCCAATACTTGAACATCATAAAAAATCATGAGTATACATGAAAAACAACTCATGCACATAGTGTCCAATACTAAACAAGGATATTGTGGTTAGGTACACAACAAGTTCAACCCCTTGAAAAAATGTTTCCCTTAAAGCTAGAAAATAGTGTAATAAAGGTCACTTTTGAAAACACTTTCAAAAAAATTGAAAGATGCATTATTGTCCCAATATAAGTCCAATGTATGTGATATATGGGTTAAAATATGAAAATTCATACCTCTAGATCTAGATGAAGCATCAAATTTCCCAAATTGTACTAGATACCACCCTTGGCTTCATAAGTGTTTTTTTTTAAGTACAAAGGAAAGAGGGGTGCACTTTATAAATAACTCACTTGAATAATAGAGAGCAAGATTTGAAACCCAAACCATTTATTCCAAAAAGTATTATTTTGACTAATTGTAGTAAACACTTATTTATCATATCTAGAGTATGCAAGGAGAAATAAACCCCATTTTTTCATCCATGACTCATCCAAGTGGATATTGGTGGCCACCCACATAACTGGCTCCTATTGACAATTTTTAGTTCAACATATTCTTCTGTAATTATTTGTAATTGTGGGTTCTACACTTCCGGGGTTGTATGATTCCCTACACATCTTCGAGGTGGATATTGGTGGTCTCCCACCTAATCTAACTAGCTTATTTTGGATGTTTTCATGTCAGCACATATTTCTATACTTCCAGGGCATTTTTGGGGCCCTAAATAGATTTGTTTTTTGGATTTCCATAGTCAAACTGTAGACAGAGTCAATTTTTTATGACATAATGTGTATTTCTCAAAAATACCTTTCCAACGGGCTATCACACACCTAAAACAGATTTCATATGCAAAATTTACGACCCCAGGAAGTTGAGGTACCAACTTACCCATCAAGGCCCACATAACTTTTGGTGTTTCATCTCCTAGGGTTAGGTTTTTGGATGTCTAGGGTTTTGGAATTCATGAGTAATGTTAAAAAGGTCTCTGGAGCCTCATTATAGTCATTCTTCTCATAATTATGCACATAGCAGCCACATCTCTTCTCAGAGATAACTACCACCATTCAAGCAAGTTGTTTTCAGTTCTGTAGTTTTACAGTTTCAACCTATTTTATTTATTCAATAGAAGTTATTGTTCATTGGATATATGTTGTTTTTCTCAATATATTTGTTTTATTGTATTCAGTCTATTATTATTTTCATTCCACTCATAAATCCGTATCAGTGGTATCAGAGCAATATGATCTTCATTTATTTTTGTTTGTGCATATCCTTGAAAATATCTGGGTACAAGAAGTTGGGACTCGAACTAGTCGAGCCTTTGCAAAATCAGCCATGTCAAGCACGAAAAAAACCCATGAGGGACGAGAAGAAATATGATGGAGAAGGAGATATTTTTTAAATGTTTCTCGAGGAATCCCTTGTGCGACAAAGGAACTAAATGATGGACAACTTTTCACAGATTCTTCGATCACTGCCCACATGAGGCACATCTTCATCAAATGGCCATGCAACCCACTTCAAGGTACAAGTAAATTTTTATATTCCATTATTTGAAGGATTGATAGATGTGAATCT
>ML777031.1:937623-949713 GCA_009831015.1 Picea engelmannii | reverse complement strand
TAAGCCTTCACCTCTCCTTTATAAATAAGAGGGTTGGCATTGTAAAAAAGGAGGATGAATATAGTAACAAAGCTCTGCTGAAATTTATAAGACTCTTTGTGTGTGTGATACTTGTTGAATTTTAGTTGTTGGATGTGTCATTTTTTGGTTAAGGGTTGAGGGGTAGGTGTAAATGCTTGTTATGTTAGCTATCTCCAAGAGGGATTGGTTAGCTAGGTGTTTGTTGTTGCTTCCTTGGGTTTAACTTACTTACTTTCATCTTCTAACAACTTGGTTTAATTTGTTTAATGTGTTTTAGTGCAGATTTTATGAAGTATTCAATTGTTTTTAGCCTTGGCTAGTGGTTGGGAGTCCTAGGCCCCCTTAGGAGAACCCTTAAATAGACCTGTTATCTGGCTGTCCATACTTGTTTACTTTATCTTTTCATTCATGTATATCTTTGTTATGTTTTCTTACCATTAACCTTGCTGTCCCAAATAGGAAATTCAATCATTTTGGTCAATTTCCCCCCATGGGACAACCATATTAGTTGGTTGTTATATATTTCTTATGTGTAATTTTCTGTTATGTTTATTTCAGTTTTTTCCATGCATAAATTCTAAAATTTCGATGTTTGCCTGCAAGGATACAACCGGTCACCCACTCTACTTCTCTTAAGTGGTTGGGGACCACCTAGAGACTTGTTTGAGGCAAAGGGGCCAGCAGGGCAGCGAAGAAAAACACACATTTCGATCGGAAAATCCTATCCAATCACTCTCATATACAGTTTAATTATCACTTACACTCACTCCAAAAATTTCTGATACACATACCAATGTTTATATGTTTGATTTGTGTAGGTAGTTTAAATGGTTTGCTTGTGAATTCATGTAAAAAATCTGATTAATATTTGTGTAGATAACCATCACACCTTTTATATTTCAAACACTAAATTTCCAATCCCCATACAAGGAGTTAGTTGGGGCTTTCATGCATATGGCGTCTTTTCCGTTCGCAAAGAGCCTCAACCCATTCCTTTGGGTTGAATGGTGTAATTGTCATTTTGTAATTATCTAATCTTGCTATATTTTCATTGTATCACTTTTCGCTCATTAATCTTCAGGTGGTTTCCCCAAAAAGGGCCCATGCAAAATCAACAAGCTAAATACATGCAAAACGCCGCACAAAAAACTTGAAAACAATTCAGGGGTCCACCCCATACACATAAAACAAAAAATTATATTATTTAGATATTTACATATACATATTATCTAGCTGTGACATATATGTCACCTATCTATTTACTTATTTTATGTTTATAGTTTTAAACAGATTTCAAATTCAGTAACCAGGAGGCGCGATTGTGAAAGAAAGACGTGACCTCGCCACATAGATGGCCTGGTATTTCATTTTATGCAATTTCAATTTCATAGAATATTAAGAGTCAAAGCCAGGGATTCTTCATTAGGAGCCCCTCAGAAGTTGTCTAGTTGGCACAGTTCCGGGATGTGTTTGCCTGATCGGGATAACCTTCAAAACAGTGTGGTGGCCAAGGCATGTGTTAAAAAATAAAAATTGACCAATAAAATATTTTTAAAGTCAACCTTTCGTCAGTCTACCTTTTCACCCACGAACCAAAATTGAAGTTGTGAATACTTTCCTTTATATCATGGCTGTAACAGTTTGTTACAAGGTTGTTCATCCACTTTTATAGCTCACTTTTTATTTAACAACCTTCCGGGATCACTTCTGGAGTCACCCCGGGGGGTATCAAGCCATTCTGGGCTTGTTTCCCTGTCTTGAAAGCTTTGAACAACTTGCTATTCGCAATTTACAGCCATTTAAAAGTACTTGGATGTAGCTTTTAAGCCCACTTTTCACCCTTGTTTCACACCCTTTTACTCAAGGCATTCATTGGTTGATTACCCAGGACACCGGTTTACCCCGGTGACCCATTCTGGGATAGTTTCCAATGCTTTAAGGAAGCGAACAGATTGTTGTCCACTTTTTTTAGTTCTCTGTCCTAAAAATCAGGGAGCTCATTTTCATCCCATTGTCCATAATTTTCACCCCCAAGGCCATTTTGGCCATCCAGGAAGCTAAGGAAGGATAACACCGAGGGTAGATGGTTCTTGCAAGTCTTTCACCTTTATTTTTCCCCTTCTTTACCGCCTTAGACGAAGTACCACCTGAGGTGCAGGTAGTCTCTGCCTTGTGCCGAGCTATCAAAGAGGTTGTAACCAGCTTCTCAACCGGATAGGTCGGATCTATTCCTACAGATAGATTTTGCTTATAACATGTCCTTTTTCTGGCGACTCCACTGGGGAGCTTGCAAACCTCTTTAAATTTGCTTGTATCCCAAGCTTTTACTAAACATTAGACCCAAATTATTTGTGGTCCTTTTCCTACTTGTTGACAAAATTTTGGCAAGATCTTTTAGTGACCCTTTGGAATTTTCTTTGGTACTCGTTATAGTTTAGTTCCCTTGCAATTTCCATTGCACCTAGGAGTTATAATTACCATCAAGTTTTCCTTTCCTTTTACCTTGTCGGTATTCGATTTCACTTGTTCGAACTCACGTGAGAAGTTATAAGTCTGTCATACCTTACCTTCCACTTCAAGAAGAACAAAAAACAAAGCTTCATTTTAGTTGGGTTTTTTACATTGTGTTAGAAAGACTAGGATTGTCGGTGATACACCCCTTGTAATCAAAGTACTTACTTGGCCCCTTGCAGGCTGGTAGGGCAGAAGTATCCTAAGACTATGGAAACAGTGTCCCCCAGGGTTACAAGAAGTCAAAGTTCATGAAAGAAAACAAGTAGTGAGACACATACACTTGGGAAACCAGGGAAACTTGTTACCTCTACAATGCGATCTGAGTCACCCTCTTCCTCTTCTTCTATTCAAAACCCCTTACTAAAGAAAACTTTAGTTAATAAAACAACAGTTACTAATCCTCAAGATGTTTCTCACATCGTTTCAACAACTGTTGTTGTTCACCCCATAGTTGTCCCAATTGAAATGACATGGAAACCTGACACTCCTTTGAGGTTGGCCAGACCTCTTCATAACATACCTGCGGATTCCCCAAATAGGCTTCCTAATTTTAGTGGCACTGGTACTTTGAGTACTGAAGAACATATAAAAAACTTCTATGATGCATTAGCGTTGATGGACATAACAATTCCCGATGTCATCATTAGACTTTTTGTGAGAAACTTCGAGGGTGAAGAAGCAAGATGGTATCGCTTGCTTCCTAATGATAGTATCCCAGATTGGGACAATATGATCCAAGAATTCAAGAAACATTTACAAGGGGTGGATGATGTGGCTTCCCTGCTCAGGGATTTTACAACCATCTCCATCCATGAGGGTGAGCAAATATGGAATTTTAATCAACTCTTTACCTCGACCTTGAATAGGATCCCAACCGCTTCCCAACCATCTGGGAACAATTTGTTCCATTATTACATGTTCTCTATGAATCCGAATGTAAAATATATATTAAAAGATAAATCAACACAAACTTTAGATGTGACCAAGACTAGCACCCTGGAAATTGAAAGAAACATGGAGGAATTCGGTATGATTCCCTCACCTTTAGCGCAACCCCATTTTAACGGGAGACTTAGGAATGATGTACCTCAAAATGAGGGTCCTCGGTATGAAGCTCTACCTACCAAAAATTCAAGGATTGAAGAAAGGGAAATTTCAGAAACACTCAAGTTGTTAATGAGCATGAACAACCAAATACTTTCTCTTAATTGAAAGGTAAATGACATGCAGTTTTCTGTTGTTTCGAGGCCAAGACCTCCTTTCCCTCCTACTCCTCCTCCTAGGAAACATGTTGTTGAAGTGGATTGCTGTCACTTTTGCCAAGAATTCCATGACCCTGAGTATTGTTACACATATACACGTCACGTGGAATTGTCTACAAGCGAAAAATCACCTCTACCTCCAGTAAAAAACAAACTTGCTTCCACTTCCCAAAATGACCAAGTAAACATGGAAGACCCTATCCCCAGTGATGACGATCCTCTTGCTTTCGAAAGCTTTGTTGTAGAAACTAGGAGCCAGGCCCCTAAAACTACTCGCAAGGGGTGGAGGAGGCCAAAAGCGACCCCAAGGAAAATGAAAAGGGAAAACTTCCTGCGAATGGTAGATTACCTTCCCTTATAAGGAACAGGGTTCCCTAGACCCCAAACAAGGTAAACATGCCTAATAACCCACCATCCTGTTTCCTAACACTGATGTCTTACAACGTTGTTGAAGATCTAGCGAAGGTTCCCACCCACATGACATTATTAGATGCTCTTAGGACACCCGCTCAGTTTGAAAACCTTTCACGTGTTCTACAAGCACCCCTTACTCCATGAACAGAACAAATACTTCCTCTTTCCAAAGAGTCCACTTCTCAACCTAGGGAAGCATGTGATGTTATTGATTTAGACCCTGGCGTTCCTCCTTTCTATATCTCAGTTTTTATTTTTTATTTTGTTCTCCATAACTGTGTCGCTGACACATGAGCGAGGCACAATGTCATGCCTCTGCGAGTCATGAGAAGAATGGGTCTTGAATGCACAGGTCCATGTAAAGACCTGTTAGATTTGGATTCTAGGACTGTAGAAACCATCAATTACATTAAAGATTTATCCATTGCTTACGACCAAGCTCCAGAGGTGAGCATGATCATAAACATGATCGTAGCAGATATACCTGAAGCATATGGCATGATTTTAGGGAGGGAGTGGTCCACCAAAGTAAAAAAGGGTCGTTACTTCATGGAGGGGACCCACTTCACCTTTCCTCATAAGGGTGTTGAAGTAGTCATTAGGAGGGAACCAAAGTATTGAGAGAAAGTTGTACCTGCTTCCTATAATACAAAACATGTGTCTTTTCAAGATACAGGTATGGGTACATATACTGTGTTATCTGAGGAATATGCACATGTCCCTCCTTCTGAGTTGGAAGAAATGGTGTGGAGTATGGATTTTGACGGTGCTAAATCCAAGAATGGATCTGGGGCTGGGGTCCTTTTGTGTGATTCCAAGGGAAACGCAATCCCTTTCTCTTTTCGGTTAGAATTCCCTAACACTAATAATATGGTTGAATATGAATCCTTAGTTCAAGGCCTCCAAAAGGACTTAGGCTTAGGAATACGCCATTTATTGATGAGTGGGGATTCTGAATTGGTTGTGAATCAAATTAGAGGTAAATATGAAGTTCACAACCCACGCCTCAAACAATACCACCAAAAGGATAAGGAACTTATTGAGAAGTTCTTATCTTTCAACATTCAAGCTGTGCCTAGGGCCGCAAACCACGTAGCTGATACTTTGGTCTTGGTTGGTTCTTATTTCACCTCGGATTTCATAAGGTCTATTGAAGATATACGAGTCCAAACTTTACATAGACCTGTGTTACCTGATAATGTTGACTCTTGGCAAGTTTTTGATACTGATGAAAAAATCTGTAGATTCCTTCAAAACAAGGAGGAGTTCAAAGATTTACATATCAACCATGAGTTGTAAGAGGAAACAGAGAACATAATCCAATTAAAGACAAATAATATCCCCCCTGGTTTGTCAGTATTGGAATCCATGTTTGATTCCAATGATGCCACTACTTTTGTGCCTAGTATTGATAGTGAATCTGTTAGGAAGGTGCAAGAAACTATACATATTAACCTGGGAACTGAGAAAGATCCAAAACTGGTCTATATAGGTGCACAGTGTTCCCCTTCTGAGGTCGCTCGATTCACAGAACTCTTGACAGAGTTCAAGGATGTTTTCACTTGGTCCTATCAAGACCTCAAGGTTTTCAATATGCAGGAGATAGTCCATGCCATACCCATAATCCCTTATTCAAAACCTTACAGACAGAGATAAAGAAAAAATAACCCTTCTTTGGAACAAACAATTAAAGATGAATTGGACAAGATGGAAGCATATGGGGTCATTTACCATGTCCGTTACTCACAATGAGTATCTAATTTGGTTCCCATTAGGAAGAAAACTGGTGATATTCATTTGTGTGTTGAATTTCGACATTTGAATAGAGTGTCCCTAAAAGACAACTACCCCGTCCCACCTAAGGAAGAGATTCTCCAACAAGTCTCTGGGTCTCAAATGATTTCCCTTTTAGACAGTTTCTCAGGATACAATCAGATAGCCCTCAATGCTTCTGATAGTCATAAAACCACCTTCACCACTCGTTGGGACACATATGCATATAACAAGATGCCTTTTGGATTGATTAATTCTGGGAACACCTTTCAATGTGCCATGGCCATTGCTTTCAGAGGATTATTGGGTAAGATCATTGTTGTTTACTTTGACGACCTCACGGTCTTTTCCAAATAATGGAGTAGTCATTTTGATCACCTTAGGTAGGTTCTCCTTAGATGTCGTAGGTTTGGCATATCTTTAAATCCTAAGAAGACCATTTTCAGTGTTATGGAGGGAAAACTTTTGGGTCACGTTGTCTCTCGAGAAGGTGTAAAAGTGGATCCTGGGAGAGTGGTAGCAATCGAAAATCTTCCCTTACCTACCAATAAAAAGGAAATGCAATCTTTCTTTGGAAAGATAAATTTCCTGAGACGCTTCATTCCTGATTTTGCTCAAGTAATTAAACCTCTAAATCAGCGTATGAAGAAAGACATTCGGTTCAAATGGGACCTCCCTACCCATTAGGATTTTGAATCCATTAAGAAATCCATTGCTTTTTCTCCTCTTTTAGTCAGTCTTGATCCCTCTAAAGACTTTGTCATGTACACTAATTTGTCAGAGGTGACAATTTCTGCAATCTTGTTGCAAAAGGATCATGAGGAAAATCTTAGGCCAATCGCATTCATGAGCCAAAATTTGAAACCCCGCCAACTGAATTATTCTCCATTGGAGAAACATGGTTATTCCTTGTATAAAGCATTGAAACAAGTTCGACATTACATCCAAGGCCATAAATTTCATGTTTTTGTGCCTACCTCTCTCTTAGTCACTGCTTTGAATCAAACCGAATTGCATAGTAAGTGGTCCAAATAGATCATGCGCATGCAAGAGTATGACTTGGAAATTAAGCCGATGAAAACCATTAGGGGGACAGGGTTGGCTGGATTGCTAACCTGATCCCATCCCTCGGTCATAGTTGAACCACCTCAAATAGATGACTTGATTTCTTTCAAAGAACTGGTTAACGAAATTGAGTTAGCCTCACAACCATGGTACAGACCTATCATATATTTCTTGATCAATGGTGTGTGTCCACCGGATATGGATACTAAATCCAAATGAACACTTTGTTTACAAATTGTCCGATATGTTTTACAAGGCCAAATCATTTACCGAAGAAACCTTGATGGGATTTTTTCACGATGCTTGACTCCTGATCAAGCCCAAATGGCACTTGAACAATGCCACTCCAAGGTTTGTGGAGGTCACTTTTCAGCCAAAACCATTGCAGCGAAAGTTCTACATGCAGGTTACTTTTGGCCTTCACTCCAAAAAGACGCCCATTTATTTGTTCGAAAATGCGAATCTTGCCAACGCTTCACTGGGAAGAAAACGTTGGTTGCCTTACCTCTTAGACCTATTGAAGTCCAAGTCCCTTTTGCAAGATGGGGCATGGACTTTATTGGACCGATTTCACCGCCGTCCAGCGCTCATCATGTATTCATCTTAACAACCACATACTACTTTACAAAGTGGGCTGAAGAAATCGATCTCAGGAATGCTACTAGTCAACAGGTGGTATAATTCGTTGAACGAAACATTTTATCTTGTTTTGGGACCCCTGCCGAGATATTAACTGATAATGTATCATCTTTCATGTCTGATGTCATGTTACACCTTGGTGTTACATACGGCATCCAACTTTTTCGATCTTCCACCTATTACCCCCAAGGTAATGGTTTGGCCGAATCAACGAATAAAAATATGATTCGGATCCTTAAGAGGACACCCAAGGATAACAAGTGTGATTGGCACACAAAGTTAAACTTTGATTTATGGGTTGATCGTATAACTCCAAAGACAACAATGGGTCAAAGTCCTTACACTCTGGTGTATGGCACTCCTGCTCTCCTGCCTGTTCACTTACAAATTCCTGCCTTGAGGTTGGCTATTGCTAAGGCAGAAGATGATTTCCAACCCTTACAACATCGTTTAGACACACTCCTCAAGTTAGAAGAGGTAAAAAGGATGCATTCCATCACCTCCAAAAGAAGCAAGACATTGTTAAACGTTCCTTCGATAAAAGAGCCACAATGGTAAATTACAAAGTAGGAGATGATTTTTTTCTATGGGACAAAGCACATGAGGCCCCATCCAAACATCGCAAGTTTGATTCATTATGGTTGGGTCCTTACACAATCTACGAGGTCTTAGGGACAAATGCTTTCAAATTAAAAACCTTGGATGGTGAACCACTTCAATTCCCCATGAATGGTCATCACCTAAAGTTCTTTTACTCCTGAGAGGCCTCGTCATCTTGTACATAAGTCACCATTCATTCTTTTCTTGTTTGTATCTATTCAATGTTGTTGATTCTTTTTCTTGTATGTGTTTTTTGTTGCCTTTTCATGCTTGTATATTTCCCCATGGTTTCAATCTTGAGCCCTTTTCCCCTTAGTTTCAACTATTGAGTCTTTGTTGGTTTGGTTCCGATTTTGGAGTATAGTCCCTTCTTTGATTTTTCCATGTGTTGGTCTTTTTCATTTTAACGTTGTAGGTTGCCTTCTTTTGGGTTTTTCTAGTGTTCAATACGAAGGATATTGTCCTTGTTATTGGGTGGTTGCGTGAAAATACTAGATTCCTAGAATCCCTTTTACCATACTTGACATTTTGGGAAGCTCTGTCTTAAAGTCATCTTAAATGGGAGTAAATCTGGTTGTTATTTCATCAAAGTCGGCAGGGAAAGTCTAAGGAGGTAGCATGTCATTCTCTGGTGAAGCTGAAAACCATGATGGCATGATGGCTTACATAGCTATGTGATTGCAACTGCACTTTACCTGACCACTTACAATCCGATTTCTCCAAGAAATGATCATTTTCCTAAAAATTTCCATCACTTATGAGCACTTGAGATTTCAACATCTACTTCCATAGGTTTTTTATATTTCTTTATTCCCTTGTTTGACTGGTTTGCTTGTCAGTTTTCCTCCGGTGGGTCGCTGATTTCAAAAATTCCCATTTGCTTGTTTGTGTGTCGAGAATTGAAGGTACGCATGAGACTTTGTGTTGGGCCAAGGTTTACCTTAAGCCTCGATTCTCACAGTTAATCCATAATCCAGGTGAGGGACCCGTGTCACTTGGGCCACATTGCTCAACAAAACCCGGGTCATTATTCCCATTCTTCTATCTTATGTGAATCTCAGTATAAATTCTCTTGTATATCTTTACTACACCACTTTCATTCTTCGGTTATCCCTAATGTGAAAAATGGTCCTTATACTAAAGTTTAATTTCCCCCTCACCCACATCAGTCACTTTGAAAGTATGAATTTCCATCGAGTATTCCCGCCTGTCACACAGGTGATCCCATTGTTCGACATGCTTTGGAAATCATTTAACCTCTGGCACCAAGAATGTTGACCCAAAAATCTTCTCTGGGCTCAACATGGTGTTTTACATAGTTACTTCTCTATAAATTCCCCTTGGTGCTATGGTTCCAGTCAAAGACAGTGGCGGGAGTCGTAGTTACTATGGCCTCTGCCCTTGAAAGAGTATCAGTTGGTTGCCTTCAGGGAGTTGTGGGACTTCCCATGACATTTATTATTCATGTCAAGGCTATTTGATTTAGGGAATAAAAAATTTGATGTGGTAGGAATCAATACAAGCTTTCCAATAGGCTATCATGAGCTTAATTCTGAGTCAGTATGACCCCATATGAGGGACGCAAAGTCAACGTCACCCGAACGGCCAAAACCAATATATGTGACTTCCTGGTCTAATTTTGTTCATATTATGGTCTCAAAAGGAAAATAAAACCCATACATGGTGTAGAGTAGTCTGATACCTTTCCAATAGTATATCCTGTGCTTGGTTTCGACCCCCGGTTGGTAAGAACGAGCTTTCGCAAGTTCATGACCACTTATAGACACCAAATTGGTTACAATGATTCACGATTTAAAATTGGTGGGTAAAGGGTTATAAATCAAATATTCAGTGGTTCCAAGCTGTAATAGACTCAGGAAACTATCCAACAACGTCTCATTTTCCTCATTTTGACCTCGGATGGCCCGGTTAGAGCTGTCACAAGTTGGTCAATAAGTTTAGGCAAAAAGGGGGCCACTAGTTCGCGTGGTAGGGATTCATAATAGCTAATACAGTCATAAATGACCCCAAAACAAAAATCTATTGTCATATTACCAAATTAATCATCAATACCTTTCCGACGGTACCTCATTTGTCTCGATTGGATATCGTATGGCGATTTGGCACCTTTCGCAATATTGGGTGTCATGTGGGCCCACCAACAAGTCAGGGGTTTTAAGTGGCCACTGTTTCGGGCTGAATTTGATGACTGAGGTAGAATTATCTCAATTTTGTGATGACATATTCCCGATGGGCTCGTCGATACCTTTCCAACGATGTAACTTGTGTCCGATTCTGACTTTGTCTCACCGGGCAACATTTTTGGGCTAAGTCAGCAGCAGCAGGGTCAAAGTCAAAGTCAAAGTCAAACTTTGACTGGCACATTTTTCCAAGAAATATTTAAAAATTAATTAAATATTTTATTAAATATTTTCAGAAAATGGGAAATTTTGGGAGGAGGCACGTAGCCTCATGCAAATTTTGGGGAAATTTGTTTTTTTGAAAAAATTGAAAAAATCAAAACCCACCCTTCTCCCCTCTCCTAAGCCATTTTGACAGTTTGGCTAAATGGGGAGAGCTCTGCAACAACAATTCATGGCAGAAAAGGGGGGTTTTTTGACAGCAACTACAAATCATAAGTGGGAAGCCATCTTCCATGCTGCAATCTCCAAACAATTAGCCAGGTAACCCATCAATCTCATTTCCAAAAAGATACGAGGAAAATTTTGTTGGTTGTGTTGAGATCCTACATGAAGAAATTGCATTTTTTCCTTCAAATCGGTGTTTATTTGCCTGTTTCAACTGTGGTATTGGCTGCTGGTTCAGAGTTTCTTGCTGGTTGCTAAGTTTAGGTTTATGTGTGTGCTGAAATATGCAAAGGAGAGGGGATTCGAACCCCTCTTGGGCACCAGGCCCAAGCCTCCATGGCTCCTTTAGATTTTAATTATGAAGTCATTTGCTGAAAATTGTAGGCCTGGGCATGTCACTGGGAAGACCTGGGCTTTGAACCCCAGTCCTCCTCCTTCTCCTTTACCCAAAAGCTCAAAATATTGCCCATAAATACAAATGGAAGGCAGGGTGTTTGAACCCAAAACCTCCCGTCCATTCTGTTGGCAAAAAACCCACTTTACCCATAGTTTTTTATTTTAATTTTTGAAGGTGGCTGCCCACCCGTCTACCACCTGGGCACCACCACCACCACCACAAGCTCCCCCTTCTGTGTACATGCTTCCCCTTCCCACATCCTTCCCTAGGCTTCTCGCCCATTCCCACCCATTTCCCCACAGACTCCTCCTCTTTTGCTACACCTCGGTCCCCCACTTCTCCTCTCGGCCCTCGCCTCCTACTTCCACCTCTGCTCCCTCCCTTTGCGCCCTGCCACCTCTGCGCGTGTCCATTCCCCACTCTTTTCTCACAGCTCCTCCTTCCTCTCAGCCCTCACCTCCTCGTCTCCACCACCATGAACTCCCCCTCTTCTCCCGTACGACCGCCTCTCCCACAACCACCACGCCTATGCCCTCCTCCTCCCCCCGACCCTCTCCTCCTCTGCTCCCTCATTTCCACGGCCACCAACTACCTCCTCCATACCTCGTGGTCTCCTTTTTCACTTTCGGCCTGGTCATATGGACAACTAGGGGCTGACAGGTGGGGAGTGGTTTCAACCTAGTTTTAAAAATTTTAATTGTTTGTATAGTTTTAATGTTATAAATTAAATTTGTTATTTAATTTTAAATTTATTATTTTGTTTTATTATATATATATATATATATATATATATATATATATATATATATATATATAT
>ML777031.1:917250-928733 GCA_009831015.1 Picea engelmannii | reverse complement strand
GGTTGTAATCTCTCTTTCACATTTAATATGATACAGTAATATGATTATTTCCTATAAAGCTTGTTGTGTTTTATTGTATGATTCCTTGATCACATACATAGGTTTATATTGAGTTTATGCTATTACTATCACTTTGGTTGGTTCCGTTCTTTTGTAGGTTCATCATTGTATGAGCGTTGGAACAGACCTAGGATGGCGATGGTGAGAGGAAGCGACATTTAAATGGTATGTCACCCATCCCTCTTTAGTTAGTAAATTCAATATTTAAAACTTAAGGAAAGCATCATGTTCTAGTGTGTTTTGTTCTAGATATAGGTGGATCTAGGCAAATCTGTTAGTGTCTGCACCTACCAATTAGTCCGATAACAAAATTGGCAACGCCACTGGGGAACGGATTGTTTCCTAGTTAGTCTAGTTTCCCTTCCTTTGATTGCTTGTTTTCTGGTTTTTTGAGTCTGTGGGACATCCATCCAGACTCTCTGGATCTAAAAGTTCACTTAGATTCCCTGTCCTTTTTCAAAATTTTCTTTGATTACAGATATTCTTGCACTGTACCTCTCTACAACCTGCGAAAACCATTGATTTTCGCACCCTGTTGTTAGATCCAGTGCAAACTTCTCGCACCCTACCAGTGTCTAGTCTGCGATAATACCTAATTCTCGCACCCTACCAGTGTCTAGCCTGCGAAAATACCTAATTCTCGCATTGTACTCTATTTCTAGGCTGCGAACTTTTTTGTAAACTTTTTTGGATTGGGTCTTGTCATCTTTTGATTGCCCAGTTTTTCTTTGATCAGCTAGATTGAACTTTTGGAGCCTATATTGATCTGTTTACAGTCTTCTTGACATTCCTTGAGTTGCTTTTAGCCATCTTTGCTTTGTTTTTTTTTGAAGGATTAGTCTCTTGCTTTGAGTGTCTTTCAATTACAAAGAGTGTGCTTTCTTTAGAATTGTTTAGGGAAAGATCATATTTCTTCTGAATAGTTCGCTTTAAAAGAAAACTTTTAGTTTGGGTTTCTTTGTTTTAACAAAGTTCATTATTTATTTTAGTGAAATTTTTGAAACAAAAAGATTTAATTTCTTTCTTTATATTAGATTGGGGGCATCCTTGCATTTGAAGTAGCGAAATTGCATGATTCTTGGCATTTTTTTATTTTAAATTATGAAAAAATTTCCCCCTCATGGCTGGGGGGGGCATGAATCATGCATTGGTGTACAGTACCTTTTTCTCATTTCTTGAGAATATTGATATTGTTGATTTTTAAGATTTTGGGACATTGTGCATTTGGGAATGATAAATGTTTTCTCCTTCTCGTAGCATAGCTTTCATCGAAATGAAAAGATTGTATCTTCATCTCTTTGCATAACTTTCGAGTTGATCAAAACACCATATTGTCCACGCCATTTTCCTTTTGAGTAACAACCGCCATAAAATAAAGCGCTTATAAAATTTGATTAGACATTTTTATCTTTTCTGGTAGCAAACCTACATTAGATCAGTCGTAGGGCTTTGGAATAGGTGTGAAAGATAACTTTCCAAAGCTGCAAAAAAACATAGTATCTTGTGATAGGGAGAGTTAAATCCACTTATTACATTTTGTCCTGGGAATCCCTTCTAACACAAGGGTCAATCACGAGGTTGCATTGAGACTAGCAGAGTTACTCACCCTGCTTTGTTGGTATTGGTGTAGGGATTGCGTGTATTATGGGGGTCATTTGAAGGTATACCCACAATGATGAGTGGAATCCTTTCAATTTTATTTCGGGCTAGATACCCTGCCCTTGTACGTGGATCAGACTGTCGACTATTTCCCCAGGCATCACTGTAGTAATTGGTAACCTTAGTGGCCTATCTCTCTAGGTTCTTTACACAAGGTGACTGTGGAGGGGCAAGTCTTCACGGTACCTGGAATCGATGTTGGCCAAACTCACTCAAGCTCCTTGGAGGGTATACCCACGATTATGTGTGGGAGCTTGCACCAGGGTGTAAGTCCGTTAAGTAGGTCGTCAACATAACTTTTCCACCCGCACTATCTCAGCCCCTTCTTACATTGTTCCCATGACGTTGGATTTCATCACCAACTAGTGCGTTCATGGTGAGAAGGTTTTGTTTGCTTGATTTCTTACTAGATTTTTAGCGTGTGTTGTTTGTTTTCCTTAGAGGACTCTAGATTGGATATTTATTTAATGGCGTCAGTTCTCGGAATGACCAATGAAGGAACCCTTACTCCAGGGGAACCTTTTATTTTTCCTTCTTATGGAAACATTGGTCCTCCCCATATTGCTACGTTGAGCCTTCCAGGTCTCACAATTGGATTACTGGTATGGTTGTTTTCCACTCAGGTAATCCCAAATTCAGTTAGTGCTCCAGTCACAAGCACTCCCCCCCATGAGCATCAACCTCATGTTGATCCTTCACCTTATTCACCAATAATGTCTTCTTCGCCTTCTTCGCTTACAAGGTCACCTTCTATTTCATCTTCTTCATCAAGTGAAAGTTCTGAAGCTAGTAACCCGATCAATAAGAAGAAGAAGAAAATGAAGATTAAGAAGAAGAAAGATAAACAAGGTTCAAAACCTCCAACCACTGTCAAACATGTTGGAAAACAACCAGTTACTGTTAATCGTGTTGGGAGTGTTGATGATGTCAAGATCGCCCAAACAACTCGTAATCCCAAGTACCCTTGCAAGCTTTGTAAGGGTAGCCATATTCTTAAGGATTGCCTTGGTCTATCCAAGGTTATAGAAGCATGGTCTACATCTCCTTTCCAGTCCATGTCATCATCCTCTAAACAACATCTTGATGACCTCCCATCAACTAGTCAAGATACCCTTGAGAAGAAGAAAAGTAGAGTCAAGTTCCCATGTATGTTATGCAAAGGGAGTCATCTAACTCACCTTTTCCCTCGTATGGAAGAAGCCTCGAAATTCCTGGAAGACATACCTATTTCACAGCCTCAACTTCCAGTTGCTTATCGCAAGCTTACTCTTGACCCTCCTATAGTTGATGGAATGATAAATCTGGTCCCTTCATCAGTCAATCCGGTTGATCATGTCGTCAATCTGGTCATGTCCTTAGTTGGACTAGTTGACAAAGTGGTTGATCCGATACCATCCTCGGTCAATCCCACTCTCCCCTCAGAGAGTGAAACTAAAGCGGTCGATCCGATCCCATTCTCGGTCGATCCCACTCTCCTGTTAGAGAGTATCACCCAAGTGGTCTATCTGTTTCCACCTGTCAACCCCATTCTCCCCTTGGAGAATGCAACCCAAGTGGTCGATCTATTTATGTCATCAGTCGATCCCACTCCTCCTTTGATGAGTGTTGAAGTGATTGATCCTGTACCTTCCTCAGCCAGTCCCACCCTTCATTCGAAGAGTGCCAAAGTGGTTGATCTGATCCCATCATCGGTCAATCCCACTCTTCCTCTGAAGAGTTCTTGCTTGGTCGATTCGATCCCATCATTGGTCGATCCTACTCTCCCACTCGAGAGTAAACCCGATATTGCCCATATTTTTCTCGTTGATACAAACTATGCCGTGTCAGGGGGTATTCCTCCTTCTCCTGTGAAACCCCCTCCAAGTAATGAGGTCATCCGTTTTGATTGGGGTGTGCTAACTGGACCTCGTCTTCCCTCTCACATTCCTTTCCAGATTACAATATAGGTTTGTGGTCGAGACATTCCTCAGACACTAATTGATGAAGGTTCATCTATTAGTATTTTGTCCTCTATTGCTTGGCAATCTTTGGGTTATCCTCCACTTGTGTCGGTTACACAAAATCTGTTAGCTTTTAACAGAAGAACCATTCAACCTTTAGGGACCCTCCTTCAGTTTCCTGTAACTTTGCGAGGGAAAACTGTCTTTATTGACATCATGGTAGTCCAAGACCCCTTGGATTTTTCTTTACTCCTTGGGTGAGATTATGTCTATGCCATGAAAGATATTATGTCTACTCTGTTTCGTGTGATATCTTTCCCTCACGATGGACGAGTTGTGACTGTTGATCAACTTTCATTCATTGACCCCACCTAGATTTCCTCCCTCAATAGTTATTATATGCAAACAGTATCACCTCCGCCACAGGTCAATTATGTGGCATTGTCGCCCATGGATTCAACTTCTAATGACTTAGATGCAATAGTTGACATGGTGATCTCTTCGATAGGGTTGTTAGAGTCTGATATCTTTACTCCTATCGCGACCCTTGACATGGTGTCCTTCCAGAGTGTGTTTCTGCCTTCCAGTGAAGACCTCTTGGAAGCCATGATTGAGTTTTGTCCCTTGACATGGCGTCCTTCCATATCATTGTCCTCTTGGAATCCATGATCAAGCACCACTCAAGGATAGTTTTTACATCTTTGAGGCAACCTCGTTAAAAAATGAAACAAAGGTCTTTGAGCATGATTTTCTGATTTCAATCTCACTAAAAAATGAAACCACTAACGAGGATAGTTTTTGCGTCTCTGAGGCAACCTCGTTAAAAAATGAAATAGAGGTTACGAGAATAGTTCTTGTTTCTATGTCAATCTTGTTAAAAAATGAAATATTTTTCCTCCACCTTTGTCATTGGATGAAACGAAACTTGGGGGGCAATACTTCTAGCCTCTGGACTTCATGCTGAAGTAGAGCCGCTAGTTTCTTAAGCTGGGGGCTAAGTACCAACCATCCATGTGTTATGCGTTGGGAAGTCCAAGAATAGTTTTCTATGGTTCAAGCTTGTGTAAAAATGAAACCACTTACCTTAAGCATAGTTCCCTCTGGTTCAAGCTTGCGTAAAAATGAAACTAGGTCCAAGCATAGTTTTGGTTTTGTTTTAAAGCTTGCGTAAAAATGAAAACAATCCCGAGCTTAGTCTTTGTTCTTTCTCATGCTCGTAAATACATGAGAATAAGTTACCAATATTAGTCGTTGTTCTTTCTCGTGCTTGTAAATCAATGAGAATGTAACCGAGTATACTTTTATCACTTTTTTGGACTCGTAAAGGTTATACGAAAAAGGAACCCCCTGGAGTTCCCTTTAAGCTCTTTTCATACTCTCTAAACATGAAAATATTGTCGAGCAACCTTGTTCTATTCACGCTCATAAAACATATTTGAATAAAACGTTCGATGGGTGATAGTTTATCACTTTTTCGGTCCTATCGAACTATTTTATGAAAAAGGAACTGAGAGAGTTTTCTTTAGTTTTTTTTCAGACTCTATAAACATGAAAAAC
This sequence comes from Picea engelmannii, assembly GCA_009831015.1. Classification (NCBI taxonomy): domain Eukaryota; kingdom Viridiplantae; phylum Streptophyta; class Pinopsida; order Pinales; family Pinaceae; genus Picea; species Picea engelmannii. The sequence goes on along the minus strand of ML777031.1, from coordinate 923,517 downwards.
TCCTCGAGTTTTCTATCTTTGGACTCGTTAAACAAGCATCAAAAGGCCCATATGGGACTGAACCACTCCTTCTTAGGATTCGTTAAACATACTCTGAGGGACTCGTCCAAAGGATGAGCTTAAATTGACAAGCATATATTATCCTCCTCAAGCTTGCGTAAAAATAAAGAGGTACTCACTAGAAATGGTGGGGGAAAAATTAGGAAAGAAATATGTCTAAACCTGTATTCCATGGAAGAGTTGCTTTTGAATATGACACCCTTTCACTTGCCTTGTGTCTAGGTTGGAAAATCCACTTGTCTCCTGATCATACTCCTTTATAAGATTACAAATTGGTCTGTGATCCCTGTTGTTGAGTTAGTGTTTCCAAGACAATTTTCGTCTCGTCAGTATGTTCAAAATGAAGTTCAACCTGAAAAGCCTTCTATTGCGTCGACCATTCCTACAGTCCTTAAAACCTTATATTGCGTCGGCCATCTCTAAGTCAGTCCTGAATCACTTGTTACTCTGATCTACATCAAATCTTGTTACTTGTTTCATGTCATTGATGGGGGATACATTAAGGCCCTCCTATGACGATTCTTTTCCTGTCAACTTCAACTCATTATCCAGGAATTAGACTTAGAAACCAATTGGGTTTTCATTATTGACCCCTGATCGGGAGATTCCACTGAGTGTTCGACTTCAGCTCATTAATTCACATTCATTGGATTGTACTAGTGTACCTTGGGAGTCATTGACATTAATGGTGATTTCCCTCGCACTTGTTAATGGTGTACACTAATGACCGTAATCAAGTGGTTTCTACCATGTTTAACTTCAACACATGTATTCACATGGTTAGATTCGTACTATAGAGTGGTGGAGATGAAGACCCTGGATATTTTCTGACAGATTTAGGTTGTGTTGGAGTATATTCAGTTTGTACTATTGCATAGATCCACATTGTATGTCTCGTGGATATGTTCAAATTTGAGTCTTTAAGACATAGATCCACAGTGTATTTTTGGTGGCTATGTTTAGAATTGAGTCATATTGGCATGGATCCATAGTGTATGTTTGGTGGCCATGACCTATCTTCCTTGACATGGATCTTCACATGTCGGCATTCATGCTTTGATTCATTTGTATTCTGAGTATGGGAATGCCTACCTCAGTGATGATATATTATTGTACTCCATTTCCTTATTTGTTGGCAGGTTTCCGACCGACTGTTCCTTGTTCCCTACACACACTCGACAAAGTATTTCATCTATCACTCTGTTCTAACTTCATACTTTGGGGGGCTCTCTGTTACACATTATTTTCATTGTCCCTATGACCATTAATGATGTAAACCTATCTGTTTCCTTCAGAGGGGTCAGTGGCCTGAGTTCCTGAAGAGAGAAGGGAGAAGAACTTTTCCTGAGAAAAGAAGTTGCATTTTCCTTTGTAAAAACCCTATAAAAAGGAAGTTCGCAGGTTGCTATATAGGCAGGGTGTGAGAATGTCTGATTCTCGTAGGTTGCACCATAGCTGGGTTGCGAGAGGTTTGTAGGTTGCTCTATAGGTAGGGTGCGAGAATTCTTATACGTGGGAAAAACGAGTGTTTTCTCGAATCTTCTAGAAAGAGAAACTTCCATGGTGAGGTGGAATCCGAATGGTTTGGATCTTATTCACTTTCATGATTTAGTGGGATCATCCTAACCTCCTCAACTTATCCTATTCAGCTTATAAAAGGAGAGGATTTCTCATGGAGAAAGTTATCTTGGATTGGGCTAAGTTGTTTTTGGCTTGGGATTGTTAGCTTGGTTAGAGTGGCTTTGAGATTTTCTTTGTCAAGATAGATTGTGAGTAGCTATCGGATCCATGGTTTTAGAATCCTTGGAGCAAGAAGTGTGCGAAGAATGAAGGATAGTTGGAAGGGACCTTATGACATCAAGGCCATGGTTGTAATCTCTCTTTCACATTTAATATGATTCTTTCCTATAAAGCTTGTTGTGTTTTATTGTATGATTCCTTGATCACATACATAGGTTTATATTGAGTTTATTCTATTACTATCACTTTGTTTGGTCGCGTTCTTTTGTAGGTTCATCATTGTATGATAATTGGAACAAAGATAGGATGGCGATGGCGAGAGGAAGCGGCATTTAAATGGTATGTCACCCATCCCTCTTTAGGTAGTAAATTCAATATTTAAAACTTAAGGAAAGCATCATGTTCTGGTGTGTTTTGTTCTAGATATAGGTGTATCTAGGGAGATCTATTAGTGTCCGCACCTACCGATTAGTCTGATAACAAATATTAACACTCCCTCCTAGCTAGGGAGGTATGGTCTTGAGCACAACAGACCATTCCACTGGTAGCAACACAAGAACTGTCATTATTATCCAACTGGATAATCTCCTATGACAACTGGTACAATATCAATTGATAGAACACACCTGTGTCTAGTCAGGTAGTACGCAACTACTCAAACTGTGACACATAGTAAAAAACAATGGAACAAATCCACCATAGTAGTATATCTCTACTGTCTGGAGACAAGCCGTCTCCGGGCCAATCTTTCACTCACATCTGTGAGTTCTGAAAGAATATTTGCCTCACCAACAATGGAACATATCCACCACAATAGTTTACATCTACTATCATATATTCTTCATAACAAGCATCTGATAGAAACCTTCATAGAAACAATGTTATGATAAAAACTGAATCATCTGGGCCAATCTTTCACTCACGTTTGTGAGATATGAAAGACTATTTGCCCTTAGTATAGAACATCAGCAATGGGTTATCTTCCCCATTCTTCTCAAACAAGGAAGAAGGATTATTTCTGATTTATGAGCCCAGACCATTCCTCACCCCGGGCCATTCTTCCTATACTAGTCAAAGTGCACCCTAGACAGAATATATAAACCCTAAGGAATGTTTGGACCATTCCCCACCCTAGGCCATTCCTCCTACACTAATCAAAGTGCACCCTGGAGAGAATATATAAACCCTAAGGAATGACTGTCCTGAACCATTCCCCAACATGGGCCATTCCTCCTACACTAATCAAAGTGTGCCTTGGAGAGAATGTACAACCCTAAGGAATGTATGTCCCTGATTGTTGAGCCTGGACCATTCTCCACCCTGGGCCATTCTTCCTACACTAATCAAAGTGCACCCTGGAGAGAATGTATAACCCTAAGGAATGATTGTCCAAACCATTTCCTCCATTAACCACAAAAGGAAAACATTGTCTTGCATCAACCTCCAAAACGGACCATTCCTCATGTTAACCACAATGAGAAATCGTTGTCTGGCAAGGTGGGCCAGTCTTCTTGAGTAACCCTCAAGAAGAGAGACTGTCCTAGACCACTCCCCATGTTAACCACAATGGGAAGTCGATGTCTAAGATACATCAGCAATCAGACTACCTCCCATGTTAACCACAATGGGAAGTCATTGTTCGTTATAAATCTCAATCCATTTTCCGAACAGGAAAGAATCTGTCCAATCTAGACTATTTTTCAATTACAAAGATAAATAATATTTTCAATGCTCCCTCCTAACTGGAGAGTTATTTAAATCACAAAAATAAATGTTTTTCAAGAATATTTTTTCGTACCTTCTCCTATCTTGGAGAATCTTCCCTTTCAGCTAAGGGAGTTATTTCCACGATCCCCATCTTCTCTCGGAAATATGCAAATCTGATTCTAGATAGAGGTTTTGTCAGGATGGCTGTTGTCTGCTCATCAGTGAGGATATACTCGATATTTACCTCTCCTTCCTAGAATTTATCTCGAATAAATTAGTATTTGATCTCAATGTGCTTCGACCTTTCATGAAACACTGGATGTTCTGATAATCTTATACAACTCTGATTATCACAATATATTATGGTCGATCTTGGAGTCTGATCAAATAAATCAGAGATTAACTTCCTTAGCCATACTACTTCTGTGCATGCTTCACAAGCTGCCATATACTCTGCTTTTGTTGTACTGAGTGCGACAGAATTATGTTTCCTCCTGCCCCAAGATATCATAGCAGAGCCCAAGCTAAAACACATACCTGAAGTACTCTTTCTATCTTCTGCACTTCCTGCCTAATCAGAGTCTGTGAATCCATGAAGTTGGATATCACTGGATGCGGTATATCTCAAGCCATAGTTTATTGTCCCATGAATATATCTTAGGACATGATTTGCATCTATCCAATTCTCTTGTCTAGGTTCCACCTGGAACTGACTTAATGTATTTACAACAAAGAAAATATCTGGTCGAGTATTTACCAAATACATCAATGATCCAATTAGTTGTCGATATAGAGATGGATCTACTGGATTAGAATCTGGGACTTTCACTTTTCTTATATCTTCATTCATAGGAGTGTCCATGGACTTAAAGTCCATTATTCCAAACTTATGAAGGATCTTTATTGCGTACTTTCCTTGTCCAAGGGATACTTTACCACGCTTCTTCCATACTTCTAGTCCCAAGTAATAATGCATGAGACCTAGATCTTTCATATCAAATTCAGAGGCTAATTCCTTCTTGCACTAGATAATTAGAGATTCTTCACCTATTATGAATATATCATCAACATATATTAGTAGAATCACAGGTGCGTTATCCATGACTTTGTAATAAAGGTTTGGATTTGCATGACTCTTGGAGAAACCAAGTCTTGTTAGATAGCTTTTTTTTCTGGCGTACCAAGCCCTTGGAGCTTGTTTGAGTCCATATAGAGCTTTCTTCAATCTGAAAACATGAGTGTCTCTAGAATGTACCTCGAATCCTTGAGGTTGTTCAATATACACTTCTTCTTCAATAGCTCCATTGAGGAAGGTTGTCTTTACACCCATCTGGTGTAGATTCCATCCCATGGAAGCGATAAGATATATGATAGCTCTGATGGAGGTATACCTTGCCACCATAGAAAAGGTTTCATCATAATATTCTCCCTCCTTCTGGGAGAACCCTCTGGCCACGAATATTTCCTTATATTTATCCACCCTTTCGTCTATTGCATGTTCGATCTTGTATACCCATTTTGAGGTTACCACTAATTTTTCTTTAGGTCTGGGTACAATTTCCCATACTTCATTTTTCATAATGGATTCATGTTCTTCCTCCATAGCTTCTTTCCATTATCCCTTTTAGACTTCTTCTTCAAATGTAGTAGGTTCTTCATCTAGAAGTTTCATCATGTATGTTGCATAAATTGAGAATCTTTTTGGTCTTTTACTCTTTCTGGATGTTCCTTCTGGAACCTTGATTCTTTCTACGTCTTGTAATGTAGCTTCAATCCAAGATGGTCGCTTCTTGGTTTTTGGTACGATATCTGAATCAATGTTCTCACCTGGTTCCATAGGATAATCAGGTTGATCCTTTTCATTATTTTCGTTTTCTATGTTTTCTTCATTTGGTTCTTCAAGTTCCTCTTCTTCTATAATTTCTTCGATGGATTTCCTGAAGGCCATATTTTCATTGAACGTTACGTCTCTGCTAACTTATATATATTTTTTTTCTGGAATATATATTCTATAGGATTTGGATGAATCACTGTATCCCACAAATATCCCCTTATTTCCTGAGGGTTCTAGTTTATTCCTTTTATCTTTGGGAATATGAGAGTAAACTGGACATCCAAATATTCTTAGATTTTCTACAATAGGTTTCTTACCTGAGAATGCTTCTTCTGGTGTCATGTCCTTCAATATGCGATGAGGGCTTCTGTTATGTACATATATTGTCGTCATTGTTGCTTCTCCGCATAGAAACATGGATAGACCTTGATCGTTCAATAGGGATTTTACCATTTCTTCGATAGATCTGTTCTTTCTTTCTACTACACCATTTTGTTGAGGATTATGAAGAACAGTCATCTCCCTCCTAATCCCTACTGATTTGTAGAATGCAATGAACTCCTTTGAGGTGTATTCTCCTCCATTATTTGTTCTTAATGTCTTGATCTTCTTGTTTGTAAGGTTTTCTATTTTTGCCTTGAATTCTTGGAACTTGTTGAATACTTCATCTTTTGATTTCAGTAGGTACAACCACGTATTTCTTGAATAGTCATCTATGAAGATTACATAGTAGAGAGATCCTCTTAGAGATCTAGATGGCATTGGACTACAAACATCTAAGTTTATTAGATCTAGGATTTCCTTGGATCTATTGTTGTTGCTTGGGAATGGTTTCTTGATATTTTTCCCAAGGGCACATCCTTTGCAAATTCCTTCATGTGTGGATTTCAATTATGGTATTCCTTCAACTATTTTTCTGAGGAAAG
>ML777031.1:882320-917150 GCA_009831015.1 Picea engelmannii | reverse complement strand
AATCAGAAGAAAGAAGCAAAATCACCTCTCAGAATTGTTAGAGAGAATCATCTTGAAAATCAGATAATTGGAGATATAAATAAAGGAGTTCAGACAAGAAGGAAATTGATTAAAGACTCAGAACAATCTCATGTTGCTTTTTTACCTATGACTGAACCTAAAATTTTTGATGAAGCCAGCCAACATGATGATTGGGTTAGATCAATGAATGAAGAACTTGATTAGATTGAGAAGAACAATACTTGGGAGCTTGTCCCTAGACCTGAAGATAAGAATGTAATAGGTTCCAAATGGCTGTTCAAGAATAAAATGAATGAAAAAGGACAAGTTGTTAGAAATAAAGCTAGATTGGTATGTAAAGGGTATGCACAAGTTGAAGGTCGAGACTTTGATGAAACTTTTGCACCAGTGGCAAGATTGGAAGCCATCAGAATGTTTCTTGCTTATTCATGTCATAAGAACTTTAAAGTTTATCAGATGGATGTTAAGTCATCATTTCTTAATGGAGATCTAGAGGAAGAAGTATATATGGAGCAACCTGAAGGATTCTCATTGACAGATAATCCTAATTATGTTTGCAAGATAAAGAAGGCCTTATATGGACTGAAACAAGCACCACGAGCTTGGTATTATAGACTGGACAATTTTTTACAAGACAAAGGGTTCAAGAAAGGTACTATTGAGAACAACCTCTACATTAAGTCTGAAGGTGATAATTTACTAGTTGTTTTGGTTTATGTAGATGATATTATTTTTAGCTGTACTAATGAATCATCTGTCCAGTGGTTTGCTAACTCTATGCAAAAAAAATTTGAGATGCCCATGATAGGAGAACTTTCATATTTTCTTGGTTTACAAGTAAATCAGAGTTTTGCAGGAATATTTATCTCTCAAGAAAAATATTTGAAAGAGATGTTGAAGAAATTTCAGATGGAGGATTCCTCTCCTGTTAGCACACCTATGGTGGTTGGTTGCAAGCTCAGTAAAGATGATATTTCACCAGATGTTGATCAAAGGACATATCGCTCTATGATAGGCAGTCTTCTGTACATCACATCTCGTCCTGATATAATGCAAGTTGTTGGAATGGTAGGTCGTTATCAGTCTTCTCTTAAACAAAGTCATTTGGTATCTATCACAAGGATATTCAAATACTTGAAAGGAACAATGACTTATGGTCTGTGGTATCCAAGAAATCAGAATTTTCAATTAACTTCTTATTCAGATGCAGATTGGGTAAATTGTGTTGATGAGAGAAAAAGCACCTGTGGAGGAGCATTCTTCCTGGGCGACTCATTATTAGCATGGCTTAGTAAAAAGCAAGGATCTATTTCCTTATTAACTACAGAAGCATAGTACATTGTTGCTGCTACCTGTTGCACTCCGATTTTATGGATGATACAAACTCTTGCAGATTTGAAGGTAACTACACTGATCCCATTCCACTTCATTGTGATAATGCCAGTGCCATCAGTCTCTCTAAGAATCCTGTACTTCATTCAAATTCTAAGCACATACCAATAAAATACCATTTTCTTAGAGAACAAGTTACAAACAGAATTGTTCAGATGAATTATATTCCTTCCACAGAACAGATAGTTGATATCTTTACTAAACCATTAGCAGCGACCCCTTTTGGATATCTTCATCAAAAGTTGGGGGTTATAACTTCTTTCGTCTAATCTGTTCACCTGGTCAGAGGGAGTACTTATTGAATATCTCTTGTATTTCTAAGATGCTCATAGTTGACAGGGGGAGTATGTACTGCAACAACTTAGGGGGAGTGTGTTTCTTCTTTGAAATTGATGTCAAAAGGGGAGAAAGTGTGGTAATTTCAAGGATTCTACAGTGGTATAGTTGGATTTTCTTCAAGGGGTTGCCATCAATGCCAAAGGGGGAGATTGTTGGCATATTTATTACGGGCAGATAGAAGGCAAAGTATTTGTTTGTCATTGATGGTAAGCTCATCCCGATGATGATGAACAAGAGAAAGTGGAAATACCAACAACGCAACGATGATCACATGACAACATCAGAATCGTAAACTCCAGGAGTCAAGGAAACAACTCACGGCAGAAAATCCCAAAATGCAATAGATTAGAGCATGTCAAAGACTCCATTTCGAAGTTTCGTAGACCGGGAAATTGAAGTTTCAGATACTGGGAGTTGGAGGAGTCAAGAGTCAAGACTCTTCATCACAGGAGTCCCGAAGTTGCGAAATGTGAAACGTAGAAATCCCAAAACAGGCACATCAACAAAGAGTTTCGCAGACTGGGAAATAACTCCATTTCAGAGTTTCAGATACCGAGATTTGGAGGATTCAAGAGTCGAGACTCTTCATCACAAGAGTCCCGAAGTTGAGAAATGTGAAATGTCGAAATCCTGAAATAGGCACATCAAGAAAGAGTTTTGCAGACTGGGAAATAACTCCATTTCGGTGTTCCAGATACTAGGAGTTGGAGTGTCGAAACACTTCACCACAGGAATGTCGAAATGCCTAAATGTGAAAAACACCTTTTGGTGTAGGTTTCGGTTACTGGGAGTTGGATTGTCGAAACACTTCACCACAGAAATCGGAAATGTCGAAATGAAAAATTGCGACATGGAGTTTCGGGGATCGCAACATGGAGTTTCGGAGTTTCGAGGATTGCGACATGGAGTGTCAAGATATCTCATCACAAGAATTGTTGAAATCGTGAAATGCCGAAATTTGAAATTGCAACATGGAGTTTCGGGGATCGCGACATGGATTTTCATGAATTCGCGACATGCAAAATCGCAAAATGACGAAAGGGACTATTGTGAGTCTTGAAGACTCGAAGGGAAAAACGTCGAAATCCCGTCAGTCATTCGATTAGGAAAAGAAGGGATAAGATTATGAATTTTTGTGGACCGTTGATCTGGATCCATTTTGGGGATCACGACTTGGAGAGTCGAGATGCTTCACAACAGGTATTCGTGACATGCGAAATCGTGAATTGCCAAAATATGAAATGCGAAAGACATTTTTTTCTCTTGTAATCCAACGGTGCAGGTGAATTCAAATATGATCAGAGGGCTATTGTTTCACCTCACATTTAATTGATCAGTTATGATTCAGTTAGAAAAACGGATTCATAATTCTTGATCGTTTGGCGATTCAATTGCTGAGGCATGTGTGAATAAAAGAAGATATGAGATGACTGTGCATGGTTGGTCGTTCTGAATGAAAAATGAGTTGAACTGTAAGAAAGGGAAAATTACAGTATGTGTAGTGTGAGACCGACAATATGCGCAGTGTGAGACCGACAATATGCGCAGTGTGAGATAAAACTCAGAGATGAGTAAAAAATGAGGAATAGACAAAAGCAAGAGAAGAATTGCAGAACATCTTGAAGCAGAGCAGAATTGCAGAACAGACAAAGAAAGAGAAGAATTGCATAACAGTAAGAAGCAGACTAGATTTACAAAACAGAGAAGAAGTGGTAAAAATCAATTTATCTGTGTTGTTGGTTATTCAATCATTTATTTATAATCAAGGAGGTAGGGTGGTTCTAGGGAGGATTGTTGTCCTCAGAGGTTCAAGTGGGTGCTTGAACACAGGAAGTTGTAGCTTCCATCTAGTTGCAGCTAGAAAAACCAGAGTGGTAGGGTGGTACAAGGGAGAACAATTGTTCTCTGTTATACAGGTTGGTGCCTGTGTGACTGGAATTTGGTGCTTCCATCCAGTTGGTGCTGGAACACTTAGGGAGTTGTTTCTTCCTTCTAGTGGGTGCTAGAGAGACCAGAGAGTTGGTGCTCTCAAACAAGTTGGAGCTTGTAAAATAGAGGTAGTAGACTCACATTGAGTTGGTGCTAAATTATAGATGATGTACAGAACTTAAAAGACTGCCTATCATTTCGAAGAAGGAGAGGTTTTCTCCCTTTATGGGTTTCCTCATGAAAATATGTCTCTGTGTATATCTTATGTGTGAGTGATGCTCATTATTTACGTTGTCCATATGTAGTATAATATTGATGGTCACTTGGAGAAAGATTAAAAATGGTTTAATTGAATTAAAATTGTTTAAGCATAGTAACAACTGATTCACCCCCCCTCTCAGTTGTCTTAGTAATTTCAACACAGTTTTCTACCAACAACAATAATGGACAAGATTTCTTAAAATGCTGAAAAAACACAGTGTGAAAATATTTTAAGGAATATATACTAGCATTTGGTAAGCTTTCGTACCACAATCTTGATTTTCCTTTGAGAGAAGCCATGAACATATTCATAAGACAATCCTCATGCCACTTAAATTTAATCTTACATGCATGCATATGAAACTTAATTAAATGTAAAGCAACATTGTCACATTTTTCATCTTTGAACACTGGCAAATTGATTAACCAATCTATAGAAGGAATTCGATTTGGAAACCTGGGGATATGAGAACAGTTCATAGGAGCATACCTTGCATCTATATAACTCCATCTTTGAACAGTGGAGTCTCCAATGAATCTTTGGAATCTATATTCTTCAAAGTTGGAGTCGTTAGGTGAGTGATACACACCCTGCTTAATGTCTTACTATTGTTCACCATTAGTAGTCAAATCTGGAACTTGATAAACGTTTTTGAGGAAGGTTCCCCAGTATGGTCGCCAAAAATGTTAGCTCTCTGTAATTTCTCAGGTTGAGGAAGAAGTTGATAGAGGTAACCACAAATCAACTTTGGAGTCTAGGATCTAGCCCCCCTAGACTCAGAGAGGGATCTATCTGTAATATTTAGCTTGGTTGCTGGGAATTTTAGGTTACTTATGATAGCATAATGTTTGGTTTTTTAAATTATTTGGTTGCAACAGCAAGGGAGGGCCAAGGGAGGTCCATTGGGCAATGGAGTCAAAGAGTTTATGTTTAATCAAGGCATGTTCTACAGGAGACCTTACAGGGAAGGATAGACACCTATGTTGGATTCTTAAAGGTGATGAGTGATTTGAAATAAAAGGTGAGGGGATTATATTATACTAGAGAAATTAAGGATTCTAGAACTAACCCTCAAGTAGAAAACATTGAAATTATCCAAATATAGAATTAGAGCGTACATCAAAACACATTATGTTCTTCAATCTTCTATTGAATAATTCAGATTGGAAGCACATAAAATGATAACGGAGAAAAGAAAACAAAAATGAATTTAGATGTACTTCAACATAAATGACACAAGAATCTTGTAAATGTCACAACTGTATTCACATATAGTTGTCAAGGGAAATAGGTCGTCCAAGTTTGTGGTCTGCACATGAAGCATCCAAATGTAGCATTCAGAGCAGTCTATTTTGAGTTGACATACAAGAAGTGGTCGGGTTCATTTTCCAACGACGAAGATCCCAAGAGCAGTTCATATTAGTGGCCCTCAAGCTTTCATAATTATAAAGTTGAGCGAGGTTTAGTGCAAGGCAGAAGTCCCGAAATTAAAAATCAAGCGTCATGTGTCTTTCTCCAGTGGACGGGCACGATTTAATTTGGATTTCGGGTTTCAGGAGTTTTTACACTTCTCCTCTCGATTTTCTACGAAGTGCTTTTCCCGGAGTGCACAAATCTCTGGCATATGTCCGTCTCCAACGGACGGTCATTATTTTCTTCTCCATTTCAGGTTTCACGAGTGTTGGTCCCTCTCTGTTTGGTTTCCTCTAGAACACATTCCCGCAGAGTGCATGGATCTCTGTTGTGTGTCCTCCCAGATCTAGTAGCTCAGATATGCTCCAGACTCTGGAGCTTCGACGTTCTCTCTCCCTCCTTGTTTGCAAATTCACGAAGTGTTTCTGATGCAGAGTTTTAGTTCTTTCACCACCTATCCATATGGCATTGACACATGGCACTCAGCCGAGGCACCTTTGGGCATATCATTCGCTTGTTTCCAAGTGACGCGTGTCACCCTCCTTTCCACGACACATTAGCATAGTGATGTCAAGTCACCATGTCATCTTCGGGAAGTCATTCTCCAAGAAATATTCTTGTTCAACATCAAATCTCCCTAGCACCAAAATTGGTGCCTCCCCCAAGTATAATTAAAGAGTTCTTAAAGTTGGTAGGAAGGCAAAGATTTAGAGGTGGTGCTAAAATAGAAGGACTACCCAAATATTAGATCGCGACCAGACCAACGATCGCACTCCATTTCAGAGCCGCAACGTGCTCAGACGTTAAAATCTTTGAGTGGGATGAAATCTAAACTGCAGTTTTTGGGGAAAGCGACGTGGCAGAAGGTGGTGCATTTTAGGCTCAAAAGCGGAATGGTTCCAAACGTCTTTCGACAACTCCGAATTTATTTGCTCATTGAACGTCATACCCAATCGCACTAAGTGGTCTCCCCCTACTTATCGGGACTTGTATTGATCCTAAGGAGATATCATTTAATGGATGTAGGTCGGTAGTTGAAACATCAACTCACTCCATAAATAGAAATCATGTAAATTATGGCTAAGGATATAGAACTGTCAGACCGAGATACCACAATGGACGATTTCTTCTTGCAGGCCCATATTGATCTGAGCTTCTGTCTGACAGGAGGAAACATGCATAGCCTGAAAGAAGGATGCACGGATGTAAAGCCTTGAATGGGATGGCCATATCACACTCCTGGCAGTTGTGGGTTGATCTGAGTTCAAGATTAAGAACGATCCTTAGATGAGGAGGTTGAGCATAAATTGCTGAGGTAGGGGTTTTGCACCAAGTGGGATCAGATCCTAGCTTACAATCATTGTTTTCTATAGGAAATAGAAGACATAAGTCAAGTTGTGATCTAAATTTTACATGGAACAGATTTGAACAATGTCACCCATAAGACATCAAGATAGACCAATGCTCGATCCAGCTGTGGAAAGGGAAATTAAAGAACTTCATGCTCGATTGGATGCCATGGAGCCATCACCGAGACAATTTGCTGATACGGGAGATTTAAGTGAAGCCGAAGGTGAAAATGAGGCTGGATCCAGAGAAGAAGTTGTAGCCGAAGATGTTGCATAATAACGTATTTTCAGAGTTGTTGGAAGAATAGGTTCCAGAGAAAAAATGGACATTATGATGTACGAAGGAAACTTAGACGTTGAGGAGCTACCTGATTGGTTTAGAGCTCTGGACAAATACTTCGACTATGAGGATGTCGAGGAAGATAATAAAATCAAACATGCTGTCACTAGACTTAAAGGGCATGCAACACTATGGTGCTGACAGGCGTTGCAAAGGCAAGCAAAAGATCAAAAGCTAAGATAGGATGGTCGCCAAGATGAAAGAAAAATTTATACCCAGGGACTATCAAATTAATCTGTTTTAGAGAATGCATAATTCGAGATAGAAAGGGATGACAGTGAAGGAGTACACTGAGGAATTTTACCGACTTAGTATTAGAGCAGGTCGTCACGAGAGTGATGATGAAAAAGTCGCCAGATACATGAATTTCTTGAAATATGAAATTCAAGATGAGATGAGCATGGTGACTATCAGAAATGTGGAAGATGATTATCAGGATGCTCTGAGGGCAGAAGACAAATTGGCTTGAAAGTAAGGTCAAAGAGGAAGAGGTAGAATTCAGAGCAGAGGAAAAATAGTTGCCCAAGACAGAGTACACAATCCCAAGGATGAAGAAAAGAAACCTCATACCCACCCAGAAAGAGGAGGAAGTTCACAGGGAAGACAATATGCCGATAGGAATATTTTTCCTTGAGCTAGAGGAAGAGGAAGAGGCAGAGGAGGTGAGATAAAATGTTTTGTATGTGGAAATATCAGACATAAATATTTTGAATGTCCTGAAAGAAAAAGAGATGGAGGAGGAAAATCCCACATTTCAGAGGCGCAAAGGAAAAATGTTGAGGCAAAAGATGCAAAGGCGGAAGATCCTTAATGATGAGGAAAGTTATCTTGAAGCCAGAGAAAGAGGCGGAGAGTCCAGACCAAAGAAACAATTTGTTTAGAATTGATTGAAAGACCAAGGATAGGATATGCAAGGTAATAGTGGACAGTGGAATCACAGATATTCTAGTCTCCACAGAGATGGTAGAAAAGATGGAATTGGAGACAGTTGCATATCCTAGCTCGTATAAAGTCTTGTGGTTACAAAAAGGACATCAGGTAACGGTCACTAAATAATGTTTAGTTGAGTTTAATATAGGGGGATATAGAGATGAAATCTTATGTGATGTTATTCTCATGGATGTATGTCATATTTTGTTGGGTAGACCATGGAAATATGACAAAAATGTTGTTAACGGTGGGAGAAAGAACACGTACACCTTAGAGAAGAATGGTAGAATGCATATGTTGTTGCCAATTGAAGACAAAGGTGAAAGAAGAGATAAGAAATACTATACCTCTTATGAGTGGGCAAGAACTTCTGGAAGAAGTCAAGAAAGATGAAGACATGCAGTTTGTTGTGGTAAGGGAACCTAGAGTCATTTTGACCAGTACTTTGATAGATGATCTACCAGAGGAAATTCAGGAAATGTTGGAGAATTTCGTAGATATAGTGGTGGATGATTTACCTTGTTCGTTGTTTCCCATAAGGAGTATAATCCATCACATTGACTTCATACCAGGAGAAATTTTACCAAACAAAGCAACGTATAGATTGACGTCGCAAAAGAATGAAGAGGTCAAGAAGCAAGTCCAGGATTTGATGGACAAAGGATTGGTTAGAGAAAGCTTGAGTCCATGCGTTGCAATAACAGTATTAAGTCCAAAGAAGGATGGTGGATGGAGGATGTGTATAGACTCGAGAGTCATAAATAACATCACCATCAGGTATAGATTTCCTTTACCCAGGATGGATGACTTGATGGATTACTCGAGTGGAGCAAAGTTTTTTTCAAAAATTGATTTGAAAAGAGGATATCATCAAATTAGAATGAGAGAAGGTGATGAATGAAAGATAGAATTCACGACGAATGAAGGGTTGTATGAATGGATTTTCATGTCCTTTGGTTTGACGAATGCACCAACTACTTTCATGAGGTTGATGAACAAAGTCTTGAAAGATTTCATTGGTAAGTTTGTAATTTTGTATCTTGATGATATACTAATCTTTAGTAAGACTGAGGAGGAACACTTGAGACACTTAACTCTAGTGATGAAGAGATTGCAACAAGAGAAGTTGTTGATAAACTTAAAGAAGTCATCTTTCATGAAGAAAAAACTCATTTATTTGGGGTTCGTGATCTCTTCGAATGAGTTGAAGATGGATCCTGAGAAAGTAAAAGTGATCAGGGATTGGTCGTTCCCAAAGAATATCTTTGAAGTCAGAAGCTTCCATGGATTATCCATTTTTTACAGGAAATTAATCAGAAATTTTCGTGGAATTTCTGCACCAATGATGGACATAGTCAAGAAAAGACATAAATATTTTCATTGGACAAAGGAAGTAGAGAAAAGTTTTAAGTTACTGAAGGAAAAGATTATTGAACAACCAGTTTTGGTTCGGATAGACTTCAGTAAAACATTTCAAGTGAGATGTGACACAAGTGGATTTGCGATTAGAGAAGTCTTAATTCAAGACAATAGAATGATTACATACTTCAGTGAGAATATGAACGATGCAAAGAAGAATTATTCTACGTATGATAAAGAATTTTATGAAATCATACAAGCGTTGAAGAAATGGAGGCATTACTTGGTTCTGAAAGAGTTTGTCTTGTATAGTGATAATCATGCATTACAATTCATAACCAAACAGGAGAAATTGAACCAGAAACATGCAAAATGGGTTGAATTTATGAAGAATTTTACTTTTGTTATAAAGCACATTTCTGGAACTGCTAACAAATTTGTTGATGCATTGAGAAGAAAATGTTTGATTCTGCAGGAGTTTCGTGTGAATACCTTAGGTTTTGATAGCCTTAAGGATATGTACAGAGATGATCCATATTTAAAAGATGCTTATGAAGCATGCGAGAATCCTATTTTAAGAGATAGAAGCCAATGGATTTAATATATGGTCCCAATGGATTGAATATATGGTTCAGGATGGACTATTATTCAAAGGAAATCAATTGTGTATTCTGAAGAGTTTTATGAGAGAGAATATTCTAAAGGAGAAGCATAATGGAGGATTGGCTGGACATTTCGGCCATGAAAAAACATTTGTGCAACTGAACAACTTATATTATTGGATAGGGATGAGGACATATGTCAAGAAGTTTGTCAGCAAATGTATAATTTGCCAGCACGCAAAGGGAAAAAGACAAAATACAATATTATATCAACCATTGTCGGTACCAGAGAGGCCGTGGGACGCGATAAGCATGGATTTTTTGTTAGGATTGTCAAGGACACAGAGAGGTTGTGATTCCATATTCGTGGTAGTCGACAGATTCTAAAAAATGGCACATTTCATTCCATGTCAGAAAACCAATGATGCAACTCACATTGAAAATCTGTTTTTCAAAGAAGTTGTTCGACTTCATGGATTACCCACAAGTATTTTTTCGGACAGAGATACCAAATTTATTGGTCATTTCTGGAGGACACTATGGAAGAAGCTAGGGATAGATTTATCTTTTAGCTCATCATATCACCCTCATACAGATGGACAGGCTGAGGTAGTAAACCAAAACTTAGGGGACTTATTGAGGAGTTTGGTAGCTGAACATCATAGTCAGTGGGATCAGATTCTGCCGTGAGCAGAATTTTCATATAACGACTCACTTAACAGAAGAACAGGATAGAGTCCATTTCAAATAATGTATGGAATGCAACCGAGATGAGTATCTGAATTGAGGGACTTAGAGCAAAGTGAATTCAAAAGTGTTGGAGCATAATATTTTGCAGCAGAGATGCAGGAGCTCCATAGTAAAATCAGAGAGTGGTTAAATAATTCCAACTAGGAATACAAGCATAGAGTAGATCAACATAGAAGAGAACTTCAATTTGAAGTAGGAGATTTGGTCTTAGCTCACCTGAGGAAAGAAAGATTCCCAAGGGGAATGTATAATAAGATGAAAATGAAGAAGATAGGGCAATGTAAAATCTTGAGGAAATTTGAGGCAAATGCTTATAAGATAGAATTGCCAGATGGAGTTGGAATATCACCCATATTCAACATAGCAGATCTGTATCCTTATAGATCAGATGAACCTAATAAAGCCAGAGAAGCAAAAAGCCAGAAATAAGTCCAGTGGGTTAGCAAGAAGACTCGAAGGAAGAAATATTTTGAGTATTTGATAAAATGGAAGGGACACCCGATTGAAGATGCCAGTTGGGAAAGTGAAGCAGAGATCTAGAAACATGAACAGACGTTGCAGAAGCTCATGAACAGGAGTCCATGAATTTTTCAGCCAAGGGAGTATGATGCAGGAGCATCGTAAGCAAGCTAATAAAGCAAGCGTAAAATGAAGGACAGTTGGAAACGAACCAGCGCACATTTTGAGAATGTTTTGAATTTGAAAAACCAAAAATTAATGAAATATATTGAAAGGATTCATTCGCATTTATGTTTTGAGATTGTAAAATAGATCTTGAGTGATTTCTCTCATCTATTGAATATGGAGGCATTTAATTGTAATGAATGTAAAGTAGGTATCTTTTAATTCCGATTAGATAGCTTGTAAGGTAGGAGGGAAAACTCTAAGAAATCTCCCTCGCATGTATTGTAGAATTCAGATTGTAATTGTAAGTCGTAGAGCAAGAGAGAAAGAGAGCATAGGAGAATAGAGATTGTAGAAAATTGTATAAGCAGATAGTTGTTGCTATAGAACCCATGTACAGAAACACTTGGATTAATATAAGAGGGCTTTGATCCAATTTCATGGTGTTGTGATGAATACTGTTTTCATCTATTGAATAGTATGTTTAAAGTTTGTTTTTATTCTCTGTTATGCATTTTGTTTCAATGTTGTGTATATGTATGCTCTTGATTTCATGTTGAATATATGAAGTCTGCAAGAGAAGTATAAGTTTCAATTGTTTCTCATCCTGAGAATTCCTGCAAGGAGTTCAGTGAGAGTCCGCAAAGAGTGCATTGACAATATTATGAGTTTTATCTTAGAAAATCTCAGGAGGGATACCATTGTTCCTGTACTAGAAAACATGCAGGTATAGCACATAGCCGTGAAAGGTGTGCACAGGCCGGTTGAAGTCTCAGACTTACCAACCGAGGAGAAAGGTTGAATGGTTGTTGTTTCAAAGGAGTGCACCGAGTGGGAAGTGTAAAATAACCAGAGGTTATTGTGAATGTCGCAAGTAGTGTGTGCAAGAACCCTTGCGAAATCCTTGAATTTTCAATAAGAACAAAGCTCTGAAAGGATAGATATTTGGAAGAATTTTGAAGGAAGGAAGGAAGAGGTTTGAAATCACCTCGCATAACCCAATTTCAGGAGAAAAAAAATGCTAAGTATTTGAACAAGAGTCTTTAAGAAGCCAGGACGAACGGTTGAAATTCTTAGAGGGAGAATAACTGAAGTTTCATGGACCGTTGGATCTTGCAGAACAGTGGAAAGGTTGAGGAGGGAGTCCTTAAGCATTCACCAGCTCAGAAGGGAGAATAGTCGTTAGATCTAGATCTACCAGAGACATTGATCTCGTGTTTGAATTTTGCTAGTTCGAAATTCAGGAGTGTGGAGAAGGTTGTGACGGGAAGGCAAGAATCGTGAAAGCTTGATTCATGAAATCCCGATAGGATCTAGGCCATCAGATCATAGAAGGATCTGGACCATCGATCCGTAATAGAGAAGTCATGATTTCAGACTTCGGGGAAAGGGAGGAGTTGTTCATCACAAACTCTCGATCGCGAAGTACCGATGAAATAGAAAATTGAGGCAGGAAGTCACATCAGAGGTATTTAAGGGAGGAGCCAAAGAATCGTTATCCCTTTTCAGGGTTTCAGGGATTGAATGAGTCAGAGGGACTCACATTAGGAATCGAGAAGTCGTGAAACCTGAAATACCTTTTCGGGTGAAGTTAGTGGTCACATCAGCTGGTCACATGGGTAAGAGTTGACGCTTAGTACTTGTTCGCACAGGCGTAACTCCTAAGAAGGACATGTGGAAACACTTGTGTGTTAAATATGGAAACACTGTGTGTTAAATATTCCTGTGGGGAATCAAATATTCAACCAGACTCAAAGGGGGGATTAAGAATGATCCTTAGACTGGGAGGTCGAGCAAAACTTGCT
Source organism: Picea engelmannii (assembly GCA_009831015.1). NCBI lineage: Eukaryota > Viridiplantae > Streptophyta > Pinopsida > Pinales > Pinaceae > Picea > Picea engelmannii. The sequence continues at coordinate 904,035 of ML777031.1, read as the reverse complement.
GAGGTAGGGGTGTTGCGCCACAAGACTTGTTTCCAACTAAGTTCACATATATGAAGGGAATTAAAGGACCCATGAGAGAAATGAAGATCCCTCTAAAACCAGATGCAAGACCCATCAAGCAACGACCTTATAGACTGAATCCCAAATACAAGAAAAAAGTTAAGGTTGAATTGGATAGAATGTTGGAAGCAGGAATCATAGAACCTGTTGAAGAATCTAAATGGATTATCCCTATGGTGGTCCAAGATAAGAAGTTAGGAGAAATCAGAATTTGTGTATATTTAAGGAAACTGAATGATGCATGCCTACATGAACCCTTCCCTACACCCTTTACTGATGACGTCCTAGAAAAAGTAGGCAGACATGAGGCCTATTCATTCACAAATGGATTCTTAGGTTATCACCAAATCAAAATTGGTAAGGAATATTGACATAAGACCATATTTGCAATAGAAAGGGGTCTGTTCTAGTACACTGTGATGCCTTTTGTCTTGAAGAATGCACCAACCATCTTTTCCAGGGTGGTGGTTGAAGCATTTAAGGACTTTTTACATAAGTTATTGGAAGCATATTTTGATGATTGGACTATCTTTAGCCTACTGAAAAATCATATTGAATGTTTGAGATTGATGTTAGATAAGTGCAGGCAATGTCAGATTGCCTTGAATCTGAAAAAGTGTATTTTCTTTTCACCTTTTGGAGTACTTCTAGGACACGTTGTGTGTAAGCAAGGGTTGTTGGTGGATCCTTACAAGATTACAATCATTATTGATCTACCTCCCCCTACTTCGGTAAGATAGTTGTGAATTTCATTAGAACACATTGGATACTATAGAAATTTTATTAAGGGTTATGCAAAGATAAAAACACCTATGGAGGATCTCTTAAATAAAGATAGTAAGTTCCAATGGACGGAAGAATACCAATAGAGCTTCGACGCACTAAAACATAAAATGGTCACTACGTCTATCTTGGTTTTTCCTGATTGGAGTAAGGAGTTCAATGTTCATGTCGATGCTTCATCCATTTCATTAGGAGCAGTCTTGGAATAGCTGGGTGAAAGAGACATTGACCACCCCATAGACTTTGCTAGCAGGAATATTTATACAGATGAAAGGAACTATACATGACTGAGAGAGAAGGCTTGGCTATGGTATATGCATTGTAGAATTTTAGACACTATTTGTTGGGAGGACATTTTAAGATGTTCACTGATCACTCTGCATTAAAATACTTAGTCAAAAATCTAGTGTTGGGGGGAAGAATATGCAGATGGCTACTATTATTCCAGGAGTATGATTTTGAAATTGTGGTCTATCCAAAAAGAATGAATAAAGGACCTGACCACTTATCTAGGTTGGAACATGGAGAGGAACCTACCAGTTTGGAGGACACACTACCAAATGCACAGTTGTTGGCCACCAGAAAAGTTGATGATCAGTTCGCTGAGATAGTTTAGTTCCTATCCACAGGAATGGCACCTCACGAGTACATAGTCATTTAGAAGAAACAGTTGGTAGTCCACGCTGCAGACTTTCAACTTATAGAGGGACAATTGTATAAGATGGGACCAGATGAGATCTTCAGGAGATGTGTTATGGAGGCAGAAAGACCATTGATTCTTTCAGAAATGCATGAAGGCATCATCGAAGGACATTATGCAGGGAAATCAACAATGCAAAAGATTCTTAGACCTAGCCTCTGGTGGCCTACTTTACACAAGGATGCTAAGGAATACTACAGAGCCTGCAATGTATGACAAAGAGTGGGAAAGCCTTCTCGAAGGGATGATATGCCTTTGGCACCACAATTAACCCTAAAAATATTCGAGAAATGGGCCATTGAATTTGTGGGAGCTATTAACCCACCAGGAAGGTGCACATGAGCGAGATACATTATCACTGAGATGGAGTATTTAACCAGATGGGAAGAAGCAAGAGCAGTTAAGGACTACGGTGCCACTATAGCTGCGCAGTTCATATTTGAGGATATTATCACCATATTTGGTTGTCCAAAGATCCTCATGAGTGATCAAGCCACACATTTCATCAACAAAACTATTGAAGCCTTGAATCAAGAATTTGAAGTTCACCATCAAAAGAGTACTCCATACCACCCGAAGGTGAATGGTATAGTCGAAGCTTTCAATAAGATCTTGGAGACAACAATGATAAAGATCTGCAGTGTCAACAGTGATGATTGGGACTTAATAATTCCAATAGTATTATGGGCTTATCAAACTACTTCCAAGAAGTTAACAACGCAAACCCCATTTAAGTTGGTATATGAATTAGAAGCAGTGGTACCTATGGAATAATTGGTTCCTATTTTAAGAATTGCATCCTTCACAGTTATGGATGACACTGGCGTTGTTCGAGACATGCTTGTGTAGTTTATAGAGTTAGAAGAAGACAAACTTATTACAGGATTTCATCAGCAGGTAAAAAAAGAATGAGAAAAGGCTTACCATGACAGACATATCAGGGTGAAAACATTTAAGCAGGGATATTTCATCCTGTTATATGACAGTAAGTTCATAAAGCATCCAGGGAAATTCAGGACAAATTAGCTTGGGCCATTTGAAGTTTCCTATTGTACAGAAGGAGGAGTTGCATAGTTGAAGACCCTTAATGGAGAATGGAAGGATTGTTTGGTAAATGGGAGTTGGTTAAAATTGTATTATGACAACCAGCTACCTTGCAGCTCTCAGTAAAAGAAAAAGAAGAAGTGTATAGGTACCAGGTGTTAATATTATGGTAGCTTCGGGAGGTATGAACCTCTATTGTGACCTATGACGAGATTAGAATACTCTGAAAGGAAGCAAAGAAATGAAGAAAACCCTAGACAGGTTGTTGGCTGTAGAAATATATTTAATATGAATTTATTAATACCCAGGAGGAGAATTTGATCCCAATTAAACTACCCAGACTACTATAAATACAGGGTGTTAGTTCTCATTATTCTCATCTCAGTAGTTGCAAAGTGAACTAGATTTGCGCAGGTGCAGTTGCATCTTTTGCGCAAGTTTCTGGGAAGGTGTCCGCTAGCCTCTGGGTGGGATTATCTGATCAGCTTGGGTTCTATTCTTGCTTGGTGCATTATCCTATCTTGGCTATTGTATTTCTACTAGGATTCTCTTCTCTTTCAAGGTCAAGGTGCTCGGAGGGTGGCTTCGGCCTGTGGTTGGGTGATGAGGGTATCGTCAATGGTAAAATGATCACAATCTTCTATATTCTAACAAGTTATGGGCCCACACCCCCTTCAGTCAACCTAAAATGCTGGAAGGAAGCATAGTCGCTAGATATTGAGCTCGTTGAGGAACTGTCACTAGGGTTACTAGCAGGAGTAGCTTCCAAAAACAATACAACTAGGGTTACTAGCAGAAGCAGTTGTAGAAACCCTAAATCTCTAATCTGAAACCTTGTGATGGAGAATCTCTCCCAAGAAGAATATATTCAGATGCACCCTAACTCAACGCACCTCTTGGCTCTCTCAGAAGACAGAAATGACGAAGTTGAAGTTTTGGATGAAGGCATGACTAGTTACCAGTCAACCGAAGACATGTGTGAAACAATCAGTCTTTTACACTACTCAGCACTTACCGAGATGATTGAAGATGACATGTGGATAATCGACAGTGGAGCTTCCAGGCACATTACGGGAGATCAAGCCAGACTCTCAAATCTAAATGAGAGAAAGACATTGTACAAAGTGGAGCTTGGAGACAAAATCACTTACCCCGTCGAAGGATTTGGACAAGCCTCTGTCAAGTTGGAATTAGGTAATCATGTTCACTTAAGGAATGTTTTATATGTACCTGGTCTATAAAAGAATCTTGTATCAATATCATGTTTAGAAGACAAAGGAAACATAATAGCCTTCATGGATGGAAAGGTGTTATCATGGCATAAGAATTCCAACATAGAAGATGCTAGGGTTATTGGAAGTCATGAAGGAAATCTGTATAGACTACTAGAATGAAATGACGAAGCTCTAGTACATTACAAAGTCAACCTGAATGAGCTTTGGCATATAAGGTACGCTCATATCAATTATCAAGAATTACCTTTCCTCAGAAAAATAGTTGAAGGAATACCATAATTGAAATCCACACATGAAGGAATTTGCAAAGGATGTGCCCTTGGGAAAAATATCAAGAAACCATTCCCAAGCAACAACAATAGATCCAAGGAAATCCTAGATCTAATAAACTTAGATGTTTGTAGTCCAATGCCATCTAGATCTCTAAGAGGATCTCTCTACTATGTAATCTTCATAGATGACTATTCAAGAAATACGTGGTTGTACCTACTGAAATCAAAAGATGAAGTATTCAACAAGTTCCAAGAATTCAAGGCAAAAATAGAAAACCTTACAAACAAGAAGATCAAGACATTAAGAACAAATAATGGAGGAGAATACACCTCAAAGGAGTTCATTGCATTCTACAAATCAGTAGGGATTAGGAGGGAGATGACTGTTCTTCATAATCCTCAACAAAATGGTGTAGTAGAAAGAAAGAACAGATCTATCGAAGAAATGGTAAAATCCCTATTGAACGATCAAGGTCTATCCATGTTTCTATGCGGAGAAGCAACAATGACGACAATATATGTACATAACAGAAGCCCTCATCGCATATTGAAGGACATGACACCAGAAGAAGCATTCTCAGGTAAGAAACCTATTGTAGAAAATCTAAGAATATTTGGATGTCCAGTTTACTCTCATATTCCCAAAGATAAAAGGAATAAACTAGAACCCTCAGGAAATAAGGGGATATTTGTGGGATACAGTGATTCATCCAAATCCTATAGAATATATATTCCAGAAAAAAAATATATATAAGTTAGCAGAGACGTAACGTTCAATGAAAATATGGCCTTCAGGAAATCCATCGAAGAAATTATAGAAGAAGAGGAACTTGAAGAACCAAATGAAGAAAACATAGAAAACGAAAATAATGAAAAGGATCAACCTGATTATCCTATGGAACCAGGTGAGAACATTGATTCAGATATCGTACCAAAAACCAAGAAGCGACCATCTTGGATTGAAGCTACATTACAAGACGTAGAAAGAATCAAGGTTCCAGAAGGAACATCCAGAAAGAGTAAAAGACCAAAAAGATTCTCAATTTATGCAACATACATGATGAAACTTCTAGATGAAGAACCTACTACATTTGAAGAAGAAGTCTAAAAGGGATAATGGAAAGAAGCTATGGAGGAAGAACATGAATCCATTATGAAAAATGAAGTATGGGAAATTGTACCCAGACCTAAAGAAAAATTAGTGGTAACCTCAAAATGGGTATACAAGATCGAACATGCAATAGACGAAAGGGTGGATAAATATAAGGAAATATTCGTGGCCAGAGGGTTCTCCCAGAAGGAGGGAGAATATTATGATGAAACCTTTTCTATGGTGGCAAGGTATACCTCCATCAGAGCTATCATATATCTTATCGCTTCCATGGGATGGAATCTACACCAGATGGGTGTAAAGACAACCTTCCTCAATGGAGCTATTGAAGAAGAAGTGTATATTGAACAACCTCAAGGATTCGAGGTACATTCTAGAGACACTCATGTTTTCAGATTGAAGAAAGCTCTATATGGACTCAAACAAGCTCCAAGGGCTTGGTACGCCAGAAAAAAAAGCTATCTAACAAGACTTGGTTTCTCCAAGAGTCATGCAAATCCAAACCTTTATTACAAAGTCATGGATAACGCACCTGTGATTCTACTAATATATGTTGATGATATATTCATAATAGGTGAAGAATCTCTAATTATCTAGTGCAAGAAGGAATTAGCCTCTGAATTTGATATGAAAGATCTAGGTCTCATGCATTATTACTTGGGACTAGAAGTATGGAAGAAGCGTGGTAAAGTATCCCTTGGACAAGGAAAGTACGCAATAAAGATCCTTCATAAGTTTGGAATAATGGACTTTAAGTCCATGGACACTCCTATGAATGAAGATATAAGAAAAGTGAAAGTCCCAGATTCTAATCCAGTAGATCCATCTCTATATCGACAACTAATTGGATCATTGATGTATTTGGTAAATACTCGACCAGATATTTTCTTTGTTGTAAATACATTAAGTCAGTTCCAGGTGGAACCTAGACAAGAGAATTGGATAGATGCAAATCATGTCCTAAGATATATTCATGGGACAATAAACTATGGCTTGAGATATACCGCATCCAGTGATATCCAACTTCATGGATTCACAGACTCTGATTAGGCAGGAAGTGCAGAAGATAGAAAGAGTACTTCAGGTATGTGTTTTAGCTTGGGCTCTGCTATGATATCTTGGGGAAGGAGGAAACATAATTCTGTCGCACTCAGTACATCAGAAGCAGAGTATATGGCAACTTGTGAAGCATGCACATAAGTAGTATGGCTAAGGAAGTTAATCTCTGATTTATTTGATCAGACTCCAAGATCGACCATAATATATTGTGATAATCAGAGTTGTGTAAGATTATCAGAACATCCAGTGTTTCATGAGCAGACAATAGACATCCTGACAAAACCTTTATCCAGAATCAAGTTTGCATATTTCCGAGAGAAGATGGGGATCGTGGAAATAACTCCCTTAGCTGAAAGGGAAGATTCTCCAAGCTAGGAGAAGGTATGAAAAAATATTCTTGAAAAACATTTATTTTTGTGATTTAAATAACTCTCCAGTTAGGAGGGAGCATTGAAAATATTATTTATCTTTGTAATTGAAAAATAGTCTAGATTGGACATATTCTTTCCTGTTCGGAAAATGGATTGAGATTTATAATGGACAATGAATTCCCATTGTGGTTAACATGGGAGGTAGTCTGATTGCTGATGTATCTTAGACATCGACTTCCCATTGTGATTAACATGGGGAGTGGTCTAGGACAGTCTCTCTTCTTGAGGGTTACTCAAGAAGATTGGCCCACCTTGCCAGACAACGATTTCTCATTGTGGTTAACATGAGGAATGGTCCATTTTGGAGGTTGATGCAAGACAATATTTTCCTTTTGTGGTTAATGGAGGAAATGGTTTGTACAATCATTCCTTAGGGTTATACATTCTCTCCAGGGTGCAATTTGATTAGTGTAGGAAGAATGGCCCAGGGTGGAGAATGGTCCAGGCTCAACAATCAGGGACATACATTCCTTAGGGTTGTACATTCTCTCCAAGGCACACTTTGATTAGTGTAGGAGGAATGGCCCATGTTGGGGAATGGTTCAGGACAATCATTCCTTAGGGTTTATATATTCTCTCCAGGGTGCACTTTGATTAGTGTAGGAGGAATGGCCTAGGGTGGGGAATGGTCCAAACATTCCTTAGGGTTTATACATTCTGTCTAGGGTGCACTTTGACTAGTGTAGGAAGAATGGCCCAGGGTGAGGAATGGTCTGGGCTCATAAATCAGAAATAATCCTTCTTCCTTGTTTGAGAAGAATCGGGAAGATAGCCCATTGCTGATGTTCTATACTAAGGGAAGATATTCTTTCATATCTCACAAACGTGAGTGAAAGATTGGCCCAGATGATTCAGTTTTTATCATAACATTGTTTCTATGCAGGTTGCTATCAAATGTTTGTTATGAAGAATATATGACAGTAGATGTAAACTATTGTGGTGGATATGTTCCATTGTTGGTGAGACAAATATTCTTTCAGAACTCACAGATGTGAGTGAAAGATTGGCCCGGAGACGGCTTGTCTCTAGACAGTAGAGATATACTACTATGGTGCATTTGTTCCATTGTTTTTTACTATGTATCACAATTTGAGTAGTTGCGTACTACTTGAATAGACATAGGTGTGTTCTATCAATTGATATTGTACCAGTTGTCATAGCAGATTATCCAGTTGGATAATAATGACAGTTCTTGTGTTGCTACCAGTTGAATGGTTTGTTGTGCTCAAGACCATACCTCCCTAGCTAGGAGGGAGTGTTAATATTTGTTATCAGACTAATCGGTAGGTGAGGACACTAATAGATCTCCCTAGATACACCTATATCTAGAACAAAACACACCAGAACATGATGCTTTCCTTAAGTTTTAAATATTGAATTTACTACCTAAAGAGGGATGGGTGACATACCATTTAAATGTCGCTTCCTCTCACCATCTCCATCCTAGCTTTGTTCCAATGCTCATACAATGATGAACCTACAAAATAACGCGACCAACCAAAGTGATAGTAATAGCATAAACTCAATATAAACCTATGTATGTGATCAAGGAATCATACAATAAAACACAACAAGCTTTATAGGAAAGAATCATATTAAATGTGAAAGAGAGATTACAACCATGGCCTTGATGTCGTAAGGTCCCTTCCAACTATCCTTCATTCTTCGCACACTTCTTGCTCCAAGGATTCTAAAACCATGGATCCAATAGCTACTCACAATCTATCTTCACAAAGAAAATCTCAAAGCCACTCTAACCAAGCTAACAATCCCAAGCCAAAAACAACTTAGCCCAATCCAAGCTAACTTTCTCCATGAGAACTCCTCTCCTTTTATAATTTGAAGAGGATAAGTTGAGGAGGTTAGGATGATCCCACTAAATCATGAAAGAGAGTAAGATCCAAACCATTCGGATGCCACCTCACGATGGAAGTTTCTCTTTCTAGAAGATTCGAGAAAACACTCGTTTTTCCCATGTATAAGCATTCTCGCACCCTTCATATAGAGAAACCTACGAACCTCTCGCAACCCAACTATGGTGCAACCTACAAGAATCATACATTCTCACACCCTGCCTATATAGCAACCTGCGAACTTCCCTTTTATAGGGTTTTTACAAAGGAAAATGCAACTTCTTTTCTCAGGAAAAGTTCTTCTCCCTTCTCTCTTCAGGAACTCAGGCCACTGACCCCTTTGAAGGAAACATATAGGTTTACATCATTAATGGTCATAGGGACGACGAAAATAATGTTTAACAGAGAGCCCCCCAAAGTATGAAGTTAGAAAAGAGTGATAGCTGAAATACTTTGTCGAGTGTGTGTAGGGAACAAGGAACAGTCGGTCAGAAACCTGCCAACAAATAAGTAAATGCAATACAATAATATATCATCACTGAGGTAGGAATTCCCATACTCAGAATACAAATGAATCAAAGAATGAATCCCGACATGCGAAGATCCATGTCAAGGAAGATAGTTCATGGCCACCAAACATACACTATGGATCCATGCCAATGTGACTCAATTCTAAACATAGCCACCAAAACTACACTGTGGATCTATGTGTTAAAGACTCAAATTTGAACATATCCATGAGACATACAATGTGGATCTATGCAATAGTACAAACTGAATATACTCCAACACAACCTAAATCTGTCAGAAAATATCCAGGGTCTTCATCTCCACCACTCTATAGTACGAATCTAACCATGTGAATACATGTGTTGAAGTCAAACATGGTAGAAACCACTTGATTATGGTCATTAGTTTACACCGTTAACAAGTGCGAGGGAAATCACCATTAATGTCAATGACTCCCAAGGTACACTAGTGCAATCCAATGAATGTGAATTAATGAGCTGAAGTCGAACACTCGGTGGAATCTACCGATCAGGGGTCAATAATGAAAACCCACTGTCGAAAGTGAGGAAACCTGCCATTAAGGCATGCAAGTTCCAAGGTACCAATTGGTTTCTAAGTCTAATTCCTGGATAATGAGTTGAAGTCGATAGGAAAAGACTCGTCATAGGAGGGCCTTAATGTATCCCCCATCAATGACATGAAACAAGTAACAAGATTTGATGTAGATCAGAGTAACAAGTGATTCAGGACTGACTCAGAGATGGCCGACGCAATAGAAGGTTTTAAGGACTGTAGGAATGGCCGACGCAATAAAAGGATTTTCAGGTTGAACTTCATTTTGAACATACTGACGACACGACAATTGTCTTGGAAACACTAACTCAACAACAGGGATCACAGACCAATTTGTAATCTTATAAAGGAGTATGATCAGGAGACAAGTGGATTTTCCAACCTAGCCACAAGGCAAGTGAAAGGGTGTCATATTCAAAAGCGACTCTTCCATGGAATACAGGTTTAGACATATTTCTTTCCTAATTTTTTCCCCACCATTTCTGGTGAGTACCTCTTTATTTTTACGCAAGCTTGAGGAGGATAACATATGCTTGTCAATTTAAGCTCATCCTTTGGACGAGTCCCTCAGAGTATGTTTAACGAATCCTAAGAAGGAGTGGTTCGGTCCCATATGGGCCTTTCGATGCTTGTTTAACGAGTCCAAAGATAGAAAACTCGAGGGGTTTTTCATGTTTATAGAGTCTGAAAAAAAACTTAAAGAAAACTCTCTCAGTTCCTTTTTCATAAAATAGTTCGATAGGACCGAAAAAGTGATAAACTATCACCCATCGAACGTTTTATTCAAATATGTTTTATGAACGTGAATAGAACAAGGTTGCTCGACAATCTTTTCATGTTTAGAGAGTCTGAAAAGAGCTTAAAGGGAACTGCAGGGGGTTCCTTTTTCATATAACCTTTACGAGTCCAAAAAAGTGATAAAAGTATACTCAGTTACATTCTCATTGATTTACGAGCATGAGAAAGAAAAAATACTAATATTGGTAACTTATTCTCATGTATTTACGAGCATGAGAAAGAACAAAGACTAAGCTCGGGATTGTTTTCATTTTTACGCAAGCTTTAAAACAAAACCAAAACTATGCTTGGACCTAGTTTCATTTTTACGCAAGCTTGAACCAGAGGGAACTATGCTTAAGGTAAGTGGTTTCATTTTTACACAAGCTTGAACCATAGAAAACTATTCTTGGACTTCCCAACGCATAACACATGGATGGTTGGTACTTAGCCCCCAGCTTAAGAAACTAGCGGCTCTACTTCAGCATGAAGTCCAGAGGCTAGAAGTATTGCCCCCCAAGTTTCGTTTCATCCAATGACAAAGGTGGAGGAAAAATATTTCATTTTTTAACAAGATTGACATAGAAACAAGAACTATTCTCGTAACCTCTATTTCATTTTTTAACGAGGTTGCCTCAGAGACGCAAAAACTATCCTCGTTAGTGGTTTCATTTTTTAGTGAGATTGAAATCAGAAAATCATGCTCAAAGACCTTTGTTTCATTTTTTAACGAGGTTGCCTCAAAGATGTAAAAACTATCCTTGAGTGGTGCTTGATCATGGATTCCAAGAGGACAATGATATGGAAGGACGCCATGTCAAGGGACAAAACTCAATCATGGCTTCCAAGAGGTCTTCACTGGAAGGCAGAAACACACTCTGGAAGGACACCATGTCAAGGGTCGCGATAGGAGTAAAGATATCAGACTCTAACAACCCTATCGAAGAGATCACCATGTCAACTATTGCATCTAAGTCATTAGAAGTTGAATCCATGGGCGACAATGCCACATAATTGACCTGTGGCGGAGGTGATACTGTTTGCATATAATAACTATTGAGGGAGGAAATCTAGGTGGGGTCAATGAATGAAAGTTGATCAACAGTCACAACTCGTCCATCGTGAGGGAAAGATATCACACGAAACAGAGTAGACATAATATCTTTCATGGCATAGACATAATCTCACCCAAGGAGTAAAGAAAAATCCAAGGGGTCTTGGACTACCATGATGTCAATAAAGACAGTTTTCCCTCGCAAAGTTACAGGAAACTGAAGGAGGGTCCCTAAAGGTTGAATGGTTCTTCTGTTAAAAGCTAACAGATTTTGTGTAACCGACACAAGTGGAGGATAACCCAAAGATTGCCAAGCAATAGAGGACAAAATACTAATAGATGAACCTTCATCAATTAGTGTCTGAGGAATGTCTCGACCACAAACCTATATTGTAATCTGGAAAGGAATGTGAGAGGGAAGACGAGGTCCAGTTAGCACACCCCAATCAAAACGGATGACCTCATTACTTGGAGGGGGTTTCACAGGAGAAGGAGGAATACCCCCTGACACGGCATAGTTTGTATCAACGAGAAAAATATGGGCAATATCGGGTTTACTCTCGAGTGGGAGAGTAGGATCGACCAATGATGGGATCGAATCGACCAAGCAAGAACTCTTCAGAGGAAGAGTGGGATTGACCGATGATGGGATCAGATCAACCACTTTGGCACTCTTCGAATGAAGGGTGGGACTGGCTGAGGAAGGTACAGGATCAATCACTTCAACACTCATCAAAGGAGGAGTGGGATCGACTGATGACATAAATAGATCGACCACTTGGGTTGCATTCTCCAAGGGGAGAATGGGGTTGACAGGTGGAAACAGATAGACCACTTGGGTGATACTCTCTAACAGGAGAGTGGGATCGACCGAGAATGGGATCGGATCGACCGCTTTAGTTTCACTCTCTGAGGGGAGAGTGGGATTGACCGAGGATGGTATCGGATCAACCACTTTGTCAACTAGTCCAACTAAGGACATGACCAGATTGACGACATGATCAACCGGATTGACTGATGAAGGGACCAGATTTATCATTCCATCAACTATAGGAGGGTCAAGAGTAAGCTTGCGATAAGCAACTGGAAGTTGAGGCTGTGAAATAGGTATGTCTTCCAGGAATTTCGAGGCTTCTTCCATACGAGGGAAAAGGTGAGTTAGATGACTCCCTTTGCATAACATACATGGGAACTTGACTCTACTTTTCTTCTTCTCAAGGGTATCTTGACTAGTTGATGGGAGGTCATCAAGATGTTGTTTAGAGGATGATGACATGGACTGGAAAGGAGATGTAGACCATGCTTCTATAACCTTGGATAGACCAAGGCAATCCTTAAGAATATGGCTACCCTTACAAAGCTTGCAAGGGTACTTGGGATTACGAGTTGTTTGGGCGATCTTGACATCATCAACACTCCCAACACGATTAACAGTAACTGGTTGTTTTCCAACATGTTTGACAGTGGTTGGAGGTTTTGAACCTTGTTTATCTTTCTTCTTCTTAATCTTCATTTTCTTCTTCTTCTTATTGATCGGGTTACTAGCTTCAGAACTTTCACTTGATGAAGAAGATGAAATAGAAGGTGACCTTGTAAGCGAAGAAGGCGAAGAAGACATTATTGGTGAATAAGGTGAAGGATCAACATGAGGTTGATGCTCATGGGGGGGAGTGCTTGTGACTGGAGCACTAACTGAATTTGGGATTACCTGAGTGGAAAACAACCATACCAGTAATCCAATTGTGAGACCTGGAAGGCTCAACGTAGCAATATGGGGAGGACCAATGTTTCCATAAGAAGGAAAAATAAAAGGTTCCCCTGGAGTAAGGGTTCCTTCATTGGTCATTCCGAGAACTGACGCCATTAAATAAATATCCAATCTAGAGTCCTCTAAGGAAAACAAACAACACACGCTAAAAATCTAGTAAGAAATCAAGCAAACAAAACCTTCTCACCATGAACGCACTAGTTGGTGATGAAATCCAACGTCATGGGAACAATGTAAGAAGGGGCTGAGATAGTGCGGGTGGAAAAGTTATGTTGACGACCTACTTAACGGACTTACACCCTGGTGCAAGCTCCCACACATAATCGTGGGTATACCCTCCAAGGAGCTTGAGTGAGTTTGGCCAACATCGATTCCAGGTACCGTGAAGACTTGCCCCTCCACAGTCACCTTGTGTAAAGAACCTAGAGAGATAGGCCACTAAGGTTACCAATTACTACAGTGATGCCTGGGGAAATAGTCGACAGTCTGATCCACGTACAAGGGCAGGGTATCTAGCCCGAAATAAAATTGAAAGGATTCCACTCATCATTGTGGGTATACCTTCAAATGACCCCCATAATACACGCAATCCCTACACCAATACCAACAAAGCAGGGTGAGTAACTCTGCTAGTCTCAATGCAACCTCGTGATTGACCCTTGTGTTAGAAGGGATTCCCAGGACAAAATGTAATAAGTGGATTTAACTCTCCCTATCACAAGATACTATGTTTTTTTGCAGCTTTGGAAAGTTATCTTTCACACCTATTCCAAAGCCCTACGACTGATCTAATGTAGGTTTGCTACCAGAAAAGATAAAAATGTCTAATCAAATTTTATAAGCGCTTTATTTTATGGCGGTTGTTACTCAAAAGGAAAATGGCGTGGACAATATGGTGTTTTGATCAACTCGAAAGTTATGCAAAGAGATGAAGATACAATCTTTTCATTTCGATGAAAGCTATGCTACGAGAAGGAGAAAACATTTATCATTCCCAAATGCACAATGTCCCAAAATCTTAAAAATCAACAATATCAATATTCTCAAGAAATGAGAAAAAGGTACTGTACACCAATGCATGATTCATGCCCCCCCCAGCCATGAGGGGGAAATTTTTTCATAATTTAAAATAAAAAAATGCCAAGAATCATGCAATTTCGCTACTTCAAATGCAAGGATGCCCCCAATCTAATATAAAGAAAGAAATTAAATCTTTTTGTTTCAAAAATTTCACTAAAATAAATAATGAACTTTGTTAAAACAAAGAAACCCAAACTAAAAGTTTTCTTTTAAAGCGAACTATTCAGAAGAAATATGATCTTTCCCTAAACAATTCTAAAGAAAGCACACTCTTTGTAATTGAAAGACACTCAAAGCAAGAGACTAATCCTTCAAAAAAAAACAAAGCAAAGATGGCTAAAAGCAACTCAAGGAATGTCAAGAAGACTGTAAACAGATCAATATAGGCTCCAAAAGTTCAATCTAGCTGATCAAAGAAAAACTGGGCAATCAAAAGATGACAAGACCCAATCCAAAAAAGTTTACAAAAAAGTTCGCAGCCTAGAAATAGAGTACAATGCGAGAATTAGGTATTTTCGCAGGCTAGACACTGGTAGGGTGCGAGAATTAGGTATTATCGCAGACTAGACACTGGTAGGGTGCGAGAAGTTTGCACTGGATCTAACAACAGGGTGCGAAAATCAATGGTTTTCGCAGGTTGTAGAGAGGTACAGTGCAAGAATATCTGTAATCAAAGAAAATTTTGAAAAAGGACAGGGAATCTAAGTGAACTTTTAGATCCAGAGAGTCTGGATGGATGTCCCACAGACTCAAAAAACCAGAAAACAAGCAATCAAAGGAAGGGAAACTAGACTAACTAGGAAACAATCCGTTCCCCAGTGGCGTTGCCAATTTTGTTATCGGACTAATTGGTAGGTGCAGACACTAACAGATTTGCCTAGATCCACCTATATCTAGAACAAAACACACTAGAACATGATGCTTTCCTTAAGTTTTAAATATTGAATTTACTAACTAAAGAGGGATGGGTGACATACCATTTAAATGTCGCTTCCTCTCACCATCGCCATCCTAGGTCTGTTCCAACGCTCATACAATGATGAACCTACAAAAGAACGGAACCAACCAAAGTGATAGTAATAGCATAAACTCAATATAAACCTATGTATGTGATCAAGGAATCATACAATAAAACACAACAAGCTTTATAGGAAATAATCATATTACTGTATCATATTAAATGTGAAAGAGAGATTACAACCATGACCTTGATGTCATAAGGTCCCTTCCAACTATCCTTCGTTCCCCACACACTTCTTGCTCCAAGGATTCTAAAACCATGGATCTGATAGCTACTCACAATCTATCTTGACAAAGAAAATCTCAAAGCCACTCTAACCAAGCTAACAATCCCAAGCCAAAAACAACTTAGCCCAATCCAAGCTAACTTTCTCCATGAGAACTCCTCTCCTTTTATAAGCTGAAGAGGATAAGGTGAGGAGGTTAGGATGATCCCACTAAATCATGAAAGTGAGTAATATCCAAACCATTCGGATGCCACATCACCATGGAAGTTTCTCCTTCTAGAAGATTCAAGAAAACACTCGTTTTTCCCACGTATAAGCATTCTCGCACCCTGCCTATAGAGAAACCTGCGAGCCTCTCGCAACCCATCTATGGTGAAACCTGTGAGAATCAGGCATTCTTGCACCCTGCCTATATAGAAACCTATGAACTTCCTTTTTATAGGGTTTTTACAAAGGAAAATGCAACTTCTTTTCTCAGGAAAAGTTCTTCTCCCTTGTCTCTTCAAGAACTCAGGCCACTGACCCCTCTGAAGGAAACATATAGGTTTACATCATTAACGGTCATAGGGATGACAAAAATAATGTGTAACAATATTATGGTAGCTTAAGGAGGTATGAACATCTATTGTGACCTATGATGAGATTAGAATACTCCGGAAGGAAGCAAAGAAATGTAGAAAACCCTAGACAGGTTGTCGGTTGCAGAAATATATTTAATATGAATTTATTAATACCTAGAAGAAGTTGGCTCCAGTTAAACTACCCAGACTACTATAAATATAGGGTGCCAGTTCTCATTATTCTCATCTTAGCAGTTGCAGAGTGAACTGGATCTGCGCAGCTGCAGTTGCAACTTGTGCGCAAGTTTTTTGGAAGGTGTGCACTAGCCTCTGGGTGGGGTTATCTGATCATCTTGGGTTCTATTCTTTCTTGGTACATTAGCCTATCTTGGCTATTGGATTTCTACCAAGATTGTCTTCTCTGTCAAGGTCAAGGTGCTCGGAGGGTGGCTTCGACCTGTAGTTGGGTGACGAGGGTATCGTCAATGGTAAAATGAGCACAATATTCTATATTCTAACACCAGGTGCAGTTGAAACTGGGTACCAGACACAGAAAAGACAGTTTTCACATGACAGGGAGGGACATAGAAGAAAGCATAGGCTTCTTTGCACAGTCTTCCGTCGAAGTAAAACAAAAGGTACAGTCTTGCAGTGTCTCAGGATGAGTCACATGTGAGTTCTGGGGGTCTGTTGGCCCTTGGTTATGTAAGGAAGTGAATTTTATGGAATAAAGGTGAAGTACGAACTGTGCGGAAGGCACATAAACCAAGGAAAGGTAGAAGTGGGAAAAGAAGGAGAAAAGAAAGGAAAAACTAGTTGTTGCAGGAAGAGAAGATCGAGGAAGACAAAGTAGTAAGGAATATGGATCATGTACAAATAAGAAAGAAGAAGAAGACACCAATGAATTCTTTGGAGCACCTCGTGGGAATGAAGGAAGGACAGGCTGGTGAAGCCCTGAAAACGTTGGTCAAGTGGACCTATGGTTTTGGTGCCTAGGGTTTTGACACTTAGACTTTGGTCATGTAATGTATAAATAAAGGTCTAGAAGACCTGGGAGGGTTGGTTCTAAGTGGGTTCTAGTTCGAATGTTGATGTATGTTGATCATTGTTGTTGAGGGCAGTATTGAGTCTATATTGTAAGATCTTCAGCTAGGTGCAAAGAATGACCCTACAGCTGGGTGTGCAGGGAGGGAAGGGAGAAAGAAAGAAAGAGATCTGCAGCTAAGTGCACAGATAAAACTACATGTTTTCATATAATATGCCAAGAAACATAGTTCTATGGACGTAGCCCTAGGGAGAGGTTCAACCACGTATATCTTGTTGTTTTTTGTGATTGGTGTTGTGTTACTTTCCATCTATTGTCCTATTATTGCATTGTTGTGTTAGATCTGAGATATAACTTGCAAAGTAAGCTTCAAGTGGTAAATAATATCTAGATTTTTGTGTATCGTTATCCTGGATCCACCCTGCATTTCCTTTGGTTGTAGGCACATGTGTCCTGCAATCCCCTATCGCTACTTTGGGTGAGACTGCATCTACTTCGTAGGTTTTTTCGAAAGGGCCAGTAGTTAGGGTTTGTTGGTGCGTTGTAAGAGTTGAACCCTGGGTCTTCCCCTGTGCCAACATGTACATGTCATCCTTCTATCTTCTGTGAAATATATTTGAGATCAACTCCACAACCCAACAATTAAGGCATTGGAACTACTTGTTCTTGGAAGCTCATAGGTAGCATGCCATCCCCCGTGGAGACAAATGTTAGCGCATATAGTTGTCAAGGGTAAAGGGTAATGCAAGTTCGTGGTCTATACAGGAAGCATCCAAACACAACATTCAAAGCAGTCTATTTTAGGATGAAACACAAGTAGCGGTCGAGTTCATTTTTCAACGGCGGAGATCCCAGGAGCAGTTTAGATCAGCGACCCTCTGGCATTAGGAATTATAAATTTGTGTGAGGTTTAGTGCCCCAAAATTAAAAATCAAGCATCGTGTGTCCTTCTCTAATGGATGAGCATGATTTACTTCAGAGATCGGGTTTAACGAGTTTTGGCACTTGTCCTCTCAATTTTCTTCGAAGTGATTTTCCCGGAGTGCACAGATCTTTGTCGCGTGTCTATGCCATCAACGACCAGGTTTTCAACTTCGTATCTCTTTGGCACTCCAGAAAACTCTCAGTCAATGGCTCCTCCGTCCCCTCACTCTCAAGTACATGGATCTCTGTCACGTGTTCGTCTCCAACGGACGATCATGATTTGCTTTGCCATTCCGTGTTTAGGGATTGTTGTCTCATCTCTTTTTGGTTTCTTCTAGAATACATTCACGCGGAGTGAATGGATCTCTTTCGTGTGTCCTCTGAAATCTAGCGACTCAAAACTTCTCCAGACTATGGAGCTTCGACGTTCTTTCTCCCTCCTTGTTTGCAAATTCCTGAAGTGTTTATGTTGTGGAGTTTCAATTCTTTCACCACCTGTCCATCTGGCACTGACACATGGCACTCAGTCCAGGAACCTTTGGGCATATCACCCTCTTATTTCCAAGTGACGTGTGTCAAATTTCTTTCCGTGACACATCAACACAGTGAAATTAGGTCACCACGTCAGCTTCGGTAAGTTGTTCTCCGTGAAATTTTCTTGTTCAACATCAAATCTCCCTAGAATCAAAATTGGTGCCTCCTCCAAGAATAATTAAAGAGTTTCTAAAGATGGCGGGCAGGTAAAGATTTAGCAGTGGCACTAAAATAGAGGAAATTCCCAGATCTTAGATCGCAACCAGACCAATGGCCGCACTCCATTTCTGGGCCGCAACGTGCCCAGACGTTAAAATATTTGAGCGGGCCAAAATCTAAGCCGCGGTTTTTGGGGAGAGCGACGTGGCGAAAGATGGTGCATTTCGATCTCAAAAGTGATATGGTTCCAAACTGATTTCGACAGCTCCAAATTCACGTGCTCATTCACTGACATACCTAATCTCAACAAGTGGTTTCCCCATAATTATCAGGCCTTGTCTCAATCCTGAGGAGATATTAGTTAATGGACACAGGGACTGGTAGTTGAAACATCGACTGCCTCCATAAATAGAAGCATGGAGGGTATGGTCATAGAGATGGAAATATCTCATCCGAAGGTACCACAAATGGTAGTTACTCCTGCAAACCCATGCTAACCCAAGTTTCCTTCTGACAGAAAAAAGACACATGTGAAGAACCCTACGATAGTAGCGCCAACTCACACTCCTAAGTTGTTGACTACTATTTTGATTATAAAATGCATCAGATGAAAGAGAGAGGGGGATTCAGAGGCTAGAGAGGCGAGAGAGTTTTAGGAGCAGGGCTCTATATTTTTCATTTTGTAAGTTTGAGGGCTTGGATTATAAATATCATGTTATTGAAGATTCCTTTTAGTTGTTTTTATCGTACCATCTTCTTAGTTTACATATTGTTCTGTTTTTCTTGTCTTGATGCAATCTCTCTAATTTATGGATTCCTGAGGTGGCAAAGGATCTTATGTCATCTTTCCCATCTTTCATGGTTCATCACTCAGACATTTTCTATTTTTCTTCTTTTCTGGATGTAATCTCTCTGATTTATGGATTCCATAGGTGGTGGAGGATCTGTTGTCATCTTTCCCATCTTTCATGGTTCATTGCTCAGAAATTTTATGTTTTTCATCTTGTCTAGATGTAATCTCTAATATTTATGGATTCCTGAGGTGGTGGAGGATCTTCTATCATCTTGCCCATCTTTCATGGTTCACCGCTCAAACATTTTTTGTTTTTCTTCTTGTTTGGATGTAATCTCTCTGATTTATGGATTCCTGAGGCGATGAAGGATCTGTTTTCATATTGCCCATATTTCATGGTTTATCATTTAGACACATTTTATATTGCATTGGTTTTGTCACCATGCAACATTGGGATCATCACCAACTCACTACTCTTTGTTCAGTCAGTTAACTGAAGGCTAGTTGACTAGTTAACTCAGCTAGGTGGTAGTTCACTCCCATAAGTGCCTAAGAGACTAGACTAGGTGGAAGTTTACTCTTGTAACTATTGGTGTGTGTCCAAATCAATCTATACCACCACTATGGCTCATTAGTTACTCATTTATTCTATATATATTGTAAATTATTCACTCTTTGAGTGTGGAATACGGTTAATGAGAATTCTTCCATTCTTTATATCTTGCTTCTTCTTTCTCAATTTCTCTCTGCAAATGTGTGTAGTATTTTCTAGCTAGATCTATCCTATGTAGGGTCAACATATTTACATGGTATCAGATATGACGGATTGCTAAGAAAAATATACACCAAATCATTTTTTGCAGGTACTAAAGATTGAAGAGAGCAAAAAGATGGATTATTCACTAGAAATACTTCTCATGCCTCATAACTATTTGGAATGGAAGCCAAAGATTCTACTTCTTCTCAGAAGTAGAGGCTTATACCAAATAACCATGGAAATGGAAGTAGAGCCTGATTCTGTCGATGAGAAAAATGACTTTCTCAATAGACAAGATATGGCCATAGGAAGTATTGGCATGTCTGTTTCTCCCGAACTTTTCCACCAAGTATATGAAGAATCAAAAGGATTAAATCCAAATGAATTATGGACCAGATTGGAGGTTCTATTTGGGAATAAAGAATATTGTGAAGATTTCATGTAGGAGGTCGAACAGATAGAGCCAGAAGAGAAGCCATCTGAGAAGATCAAGCCTCTTATTATGAAGAGTCTTCTACAAACGTTTTTGCAAAAATTTGTATTCCAATAATTGAAGATGATGTCTACTCCATTTTAAATTTGTTTTCTGAAATTCATGTGGAAGATATATGGCATGCATATCAGGAGTCACATGCAGACACTTTTCCATGCGCAATGATGCATCTCAGGAGACAAAAAGAGAGTCGCGCACATCAGACTCGATTATGATATTTTTTGAGCCAAATTTGTAGAAACAAATTGGATATTTGAATTCCTCTCGGGAAATTATCCAATTTCAAAAAAACAATCGTCCAAAATAGAGTCTGGAAAGTGAAGTTATTATCATTTTAAAATCAACAAAATTTCAACATTTTTTTGGAAACAACCGCACGGTTTTCAAAATTTCATCCAAAATTTATTTGGATATTATTCATTACAAGAAGATAAAGTGGATATGTGTGGAAATATCAATGATGCATATACTTCATCAGATCCTTGCAGACATCTACATCTTCAACAAAATCTTCAAAGAGCACAAACTTGCACAGTTGTGAGATCTTCTTGGAGTGAAGGACAGGGTTTCTTAGCAATTGTTTTTTGTTCCTTCTCATTTTTTATTTTATGCATTGTAATTTGAGGGGTGGGGTTTGTTCCCATGAGGTTTTCCTTCTTTCCTTGTTTAGTTCAGTGTATCTTTTGTATTTGGGTACCTAACATGGCCTCCTAGCCGAGACCCATTCTTTATTTTCACCATAGTGATGTTCAGGGGGGGTGTTGGAGTTACTTCACACACACCTATGATTTATTTTTCCTAAGATGATTCCTTGTTTATTAGTCATAATTAGTCATTATCCAGTCTCCTATATTTTAGGGGAGAATATTCCACCTGGAGAATATTCTCTTTCA
>ML777031.1:863586-882220 GCA_009831015.1 Picea engelmannii | reverse complement strand
TATTAGATCTAGGATTTCCTTGGATCTATTGTTGTTGCTTGGGAATGGTTTCTTGATATTTTTCCCAAGGGCACATCCTTTGCAAATTCCTTCATGTGTGGATTTCAATTATGGTATTCCTTCAACTATTTTTCTGAGGAAAGGTAATTCTTGATAATTGATATGAGCGTACCTTATATGCCAAAGCTCATTCAGGTTGACTTTGTAATGTACTAGAGCTTCGTCATTTCATTCTAGTAGTCTATACAGATTTCCTTCATGACTTCCAATAACCCTAGCATCTTCTATGTTGGAATTCTTATGCCATGATAACACCTTTCCATCCATGAAGGCTATTATGTTTCCTTTGTCTTCTAAACATGATATTGATACAAGATTCTTTTATAGACCAGGTACATATAAAACATTCCTTAAGTGAACATGATTACCTAATTCCAACTTGACAGAGGCTTGTCCAAATCCTTCGACGGGGTAAGTGATTTTGTCTCCAAGCTCCACTTTGTACAATGTCTTTCTCTCATTTAGATTTGAGAGTCTGGCTTGATCTCCCGTAATGTGCCTGGAAGCTCCACTGTCGATTATCCACATGTCATCTTCAATCATCTCGGTAAGTGCTGAGTAGTGTAAAAGACTGATTGTTTCACACATGTCTTCGGTTGACTGGTAACTAGTCATGCCTTCATCCAAAACTTCAACTTCGTCATTTCTGTCTTCTGAGAGAGCCAAGAGGTGCGTTGAGTTAGGGTGCATCTGAATATATTCTTCTTGGGAGAGATTCTCCATCACAAGGTTTCAGATTAGAGATTTAGGGTTTCTACAACTGCTTCTGCTAGTAACCCTAGTTGTATTGTTTTTGGAAGCTACTCCTGCTAGTAACCCTAGTGACAGTTCCTCAACGAGCTCAATATCTAGCGACTATGCTTCCTTCCAGCATTTTAGGTTGACTGAAGGGGGTGTGGGCCCATAACTTGTTAGAATATAGAAGATTGTGATCATTTTACCATTGACGATACCCTCATCACCCAACCACAGGCCGAAGCCACCCTCCGAGCACCTTGACCTTGAAAGAGAAGAGAATCCTAGTAGAAATACAATAGCCAAGATAGGATAATGCACCAAGCAAGAATAGAACCCAAGCTGATCAGATAATCCCACCCAGAGGCTAGCGGACACCTTCCCAGAAACTTGCGCAAAAGATGCAACTGCACCTGCGCAAATCTAGTTCACTTTGCAACTACTGAGATGAGAATAATGAGAACTAACACCCTGTATTTATAGTAGTCTGGGTAGTTTAATTGGGATCAAATTCTCCTCCTGGGTATTAATAAATTCATATTAAATATATTTCTACAGCCAACAACCTGTCTAGGGTTTTCTTCATTTCTTTGCTTCCTTTCAGAGTATTCTAATCTCGTCATAGGTCACAATAGAGGTTCATACCTCCCGAAGCTACCATAATATTAACACCTGGTACCTATACACTTCTTCTTTTTCTTTTACTGAGAGCTGCAAGGTAGCTGGTTGTCATAATACAATTTTAACCAACTCCCATTTACCAAACAATCCTTCCATTCTCCATTAAGGGTCTTCAACTATGCAACTCCTCCTTCTGTACAATAGGAAACTTCAAATGGCCCAAGCTAATTTGTCCTGAATTTCCCTGGATGCTTTATGAACTTACTGTCATATAACAGGATGAAATATCCCTGCTTAAATGTTTTCACCCTGATATGTCTGTCATGGTAAGCCTTTTCTCATTCTTTTTTTACCTGCTGATGAAATCCTGTAATAAGTTTGTCTTCTTCTAACTCTATAAACTACACAAGCATGTCTCGAACAACGCCAGTGTCATCCATAACTGTGAAGGATGCAATTCTTAAAATAGGAACCAATTATTCCATAGGTACCACTGCTTCTAATTCATATACCAACTTAAATGGGGTTTGCGTTGTTAACTTCTTGGAAGTAGTTTGATAAGCCCATAATACTATTGGAATTATTAAGTCCCAATCATCACTGTTGACACTGCAGATCTTTATCATTGTTGTCTCCAAGATCTTATTGAAAGCTTCGACTATACCATTCACCTTCGGGTGGTATGGAGTACTCTTTTGATGGTGAACTTCAAATTCTTGATTCAAGGCTTCAATAGTTTTGTTGATGAAATGTGTGGCTTGATCACTCATGAGGATCTTTGGACAACCAAATATGGTGATAATATCCTCAAATATGAACTGCGCAGCTATAGTGGCACCGTAGTCCTTAACTGCTCTTGCTTCTTCCCATCTGGTTAAATACTCCATCTCAGTGATAATGTATCTCGCTCATGTGCACCTTCCTGGTGGGTTAATAGCTCCCACAAATTCAATGGCCCATTTCTCGAATATTTTTAGGGTTAATTGTGGTGCCAAAGGCATATCATCCCTTCGAGAAGGCTTTCCCACTCTTTGTCATACATTGCAGGCTCTGTAGTATTCCTTAGCATCCTTGTGTAAAGTAGGCCACCAGAGGCTAGGTCTAAGAATCTTTTGCATTGTTGATTTCCCTGCATAATGTCCTTCGATGATGCCTTCATGCATTTCTGAAAGAATCAATGGTCTTTCTGCCTCCATAACACATCTCCTGAAGATCTCATCTGGTCCCATCTTATACAATTGTCCCTCTATAAGTTGAAAGTCTGCAGCGTGGACTACCAACTGTTTCTTCTAAATGACTATGTACTCGTGAGGTGCCATTCCTGTGGATAGGAACTAAACTATCTCAGCGAACTGATCATCAACTTTTCTGGTGGCCAACAACTGTGCATTTGGTAGTGTGTCCTCCAAACTGGTAGGTTCCTCTCCATGTTCCAACCTAGATAAGTGGTCAGGTCCTTTATTCATTCTTTTTGGATAGACCACAATTTCAAAATCATACTCCTGGAATAATAGTAGCCATCTGCATATTCTTCCCCCCAACACTAGATTTTTGACTAAGTATTTTAATGCAGAGTGATCAGTGAACATCTTAAAATGTCCTCCCAACAAATAGTGTCTAAAATTCTACAATGCATATACCATAGCCAAGCCTTCTCTCTCAGTCATGTATAGTTCCTTTCATCTGTATAAATATTCCTGCTAGCAAAGTCTATGGGGTGGTCAATGTCTCTTTCACCCAGCTATTCCAAGACTGCTCCTAATGAAATGGATGAAGCATCGACATGAACATTGAACTCCTTACTCCAATCAGGAAAAACCAAGATAGACGTAGTGACCATTTTATGTTTTAGTGCGTCGAAGCTCTATTGGTATTCTTCCGTCCATTGGAACTTACTATCTTTATTTAAGAGATCCTCCATAGGTGTTTTTATCTTTGCATAACCCTTAATAAAATTTCTATAGTATCCAATGTGTTCTAATGAAATTCACAACTATCTTACCGAAGTAGGGGGAGGTAGATCAATAATGATTGTAATCTTGTAAGGATCCACCAACAACCCTTGCTTACACACAACGTGTCCTAGAAGTACTCCAAAAGGTGAAAAGAAAATACACTTTTTCAGATTCAAGGCAATCTGACATTGCCTGCACTTATCTAACATCAATCTCAAACATTCAATATGATTTTTCAGTAGGCTAAAGATAGTCCAATCATCAAAATATGCTTCCAATAACTTATGTAAAAAGTCCTTAAATGCTTCAACCACCACCCTGGAAAAGATGGTTGGTGCATTCTTCAAGACAAAAGGCATCACAGTGTACTAGAACAGACCCCTTTCTATTGCAAATATGGTCTTATGTCAATATTCCTTACCAATTTTGATTTGGTGATAACCTAAGAATCCATTTGTGAATGAATAGGCCTCATGTCTGCCTACTTTTTCTAGGACGTCATCAGTAAAGGGTGTAGGGAAGGGTTCATGTAGGCATGCATCATTCAGTTTCCTTAAATATACACAAATTCTGATTTCTCCTAACTTCTTATCTTGGACCACCATAGGGATAATCCATTTAGATTCTTCAACAGGTTCTATGATTCCTGCTTCCAACATTCTATCCAATTCAACCTTAACTTTTTTCTTGTATTTGGGATTCAGTCTATAAGGTCGTTGCTTGATGGGTCTTGCATCTGGTTTTAGAGGGATCTTCATTTCTCTCATGGGTCCTTTAATTCCCTTCATATATGTGAACTTAGTTGGAAACAAGTCTTGTGGCGCAACACCCCTACCTCAGCAAGTTTTGCTCGACCTCCCAGTCTAAGGATCATTCTTAATCCCCCCTTTGAGTCTGGTTGAATATTTGATTCCCCACAGGAATATTTAACACACAGTGTTTCCATATTTAACACACAAGTGTTTCCACATGTCCTTCTTAGGAGTTACGCCTGTGCGAACAAGTACTAAGCGTCAACTCTTACCCATGTGACCAGCTGATGTGACCACTAACTTCACCCGAAAAGGTATTTCAGGTTTCACGACTTCTCGATTCCTAATGTGAGTCCCTCTGACTCATTCAATCCCTGAAACCCTGAAAAGGGATAACGATTCTTTGGCTCCTCCCTTAAATACCTCTGATGTGACTTCCTGCCTCAATTTTCTATTTCATCGGTACTTCGCGATCGAGAGTTTGTGATGAACAACTCCTCCCTTTCCCCGAAGTCTGAAATCATGACTTCTCTATTACGGATCGATGGTCCAGATCCTTCTATGATCTGATGGCCTAGATCCTATCGGGATTTCATGAATCAAGCTTTCACGATTCTTGCCTTCCCGTCACAACCTTCTCCACACTCCTGAATTTCGAACTAGCAAAATTCAAACACGAGATCAATGTCTCTGGTAGATCTAGATCTAACGACTATTCTCCCTTCTGAGCTGGTGAATGCTTAAGGACTCCCTCCTCAACCTTTCCACTGTTCTGCAAGATCCAACGGTCCATGAAACTTCAGTTATTCTCCCTCTAAGAATTTCAACCGTTCGTCCTGGCTTCTTAAAGACTCTTGTTCAAATACTTAGCATTTTTTTTCTCCTGAAATTGGGTTATGCGAGGTGATTTCAAACCTCTTCCTTCCTTCCTTCAAAATTCTTCCAAATATCTATCCTTTCAGAGCTTTGTTCTTATTGAAAATTCAAGGATTTCGCAAGGGTTCTTGCACACACTACTTGCGACATTCACAATAACCTCTGGTTATTTTACACTTCCCACTCGGTGCACTCCTTTGAAACAACAACCATTCAACCTTTCTCCTCGGTTGGTAAGTCTGAGACTTCAACCGGCCTGTGCACACCTTTCACGGCTATGTGCTATACCTGCATGTTTTCTAGTACAGGAACAATGGTATCCCTCCTGAGATTTTCTAAGATAAAACTCATAATATTGTCAATGCACTCTTTGCGGACTCTCACTGAACTCCTTGCAGGAATTCTCAGGATGAGAAACAATTGAAACTTATACTTCTCTTGCAGACTTCATATATTCAACATGAAATCAAGAGCATACATATACACAACATTGAAACAAAATGCATAACAGAGAATAAAAACAAACTTTAAACATACTATTCAATAGATGAAAACAGTATTCATCACAACACCATGAAATTGGATCAAAGCCCTCTTATATTAATCCAAGTGTTTCTGTACATGGGTTCTATAGCAACAACTATCTGCTTATACAATTTTCTACAATCTCTATTCTCCTATGCTCTCTTTCTCTCTTGCTCTACGACTTACAATTACAATCTGAATTCTACAATACATGCGAGGGAGATTTCTTAGAGTTTTCCCTCCTACCTTACAAGCTATCTAATCGGAATTAAAAGATACCTACTTTACATTCATTACAATTAAATGCCTCCATATTCAATAGATGAGAGAAATCACTCAAGATCTATTTTACAATCTCAAAACATAAATGCGAATGAATCCTTTCAATATATTTCATTAATTTTTGGTTTTTCAAATTCAAAACATTCTCAAAATGTGCGCTGGTTCGTTTCCAACTGTCCTTCATTTTACGCTTGCTTTATTAGCTTGCTTACGATGCTCCTGCATCATACTCCCTTGGCTGAAAAATTCATGGACTCCTGTTCATGAGCTTCTGCAACGTCTGTTCATGTTTCTAGATCTCTGCTTCACTTTCCCAACTGGCATCTTCAATCGGGTGTCCCTTCCATTTTATCAAATACTCAAAATATTTCTTCCTTCGAGTCTTCTTGCTAACCCACTGGACTTATTTCTGGCTTTTTGCTTCTCTGGCTTTATTAGGTTCATCTGATCTATAAGGATACAGATCTGCTATGTTGAATATGGGTGATATTCCAACTCCATCTGGCAATTCTATCTTATAAGCATTTGCCTCAAATTTCCTCAAGATTTTACATTGCCCTATCTTCTTCATTTTCATCTTATTATACATTCCCCTTGGGAATCTTTCTTTCCTCAGGTGAGCTAAGACCAAATCTCCTACTTCAAATTGAAGTTCTCTTCTATGTTGATCTACTCTATGCTTGTATTCCTAGTTGGAATTATTTAACCACTCTCTGATTTTACTATGGAGCTCCTGCATCTCTGCTGCAAAATATTATGCTCCAACACTTTTGAATTCACTTTGCTCTAAGTCCCTCAATTCAGATACTCATCTCGGTTGCATTCCATACATTATTTGAAATGGACTCTATCCTGTTCTTCTGTTAAGTGAGTCGTTATATGAAAATTCTGCTCACGGCAGAATCTGATCCCACTGACTATGATGTTCAGCTACCAAACTCCTCAATAAGTCCCCTAAGTTTTGGTTTACTACCTCAGCCTGTCCATCTGTATGAGGGTGATATGATGAGCTAAAAGATAAATCTATCCCTAGCTTCTTCCATAGTGTCCTCCAGAAATGACCAATAAATTTGGTATCTCTGTCCGAAAAAATACTTGTGGGTAATCCATGAAGTCGAACAACTTCTTTGAAAAACAGATTTTCAATGTGAGTTGCATCATTGGTTTTCTGACATGGAATGAAATGTGCCATTTTTTAGAATCTGTCGACTACCACGAATATGGAATCACAACCTCTCTGTGTCCTTGACAATCCTAACAAAAAATCCATGCTTATCGCGTCCCACGGCCTCTCTGGTACCGACAATGGTTGATATAATATTGTATTTTGTCTTTTTCCCTTTGCGTGCTGGCAAATTATACATTTGCTGACAAACTTCTTGACATATGTCCTCATCCCTATCCAATAATATAAGTTGTTCAGTTGCACAAATGTTTTTTCATGGCCGAAATGTCCAGCCAATCCTCCATTATGCTTCTCCTTTAGAATATTCTCTCTCATAAAACTCTTCAGAATACACAATTGATTTCCTTTGAATAATAGTCCATCCTGAACCATATATTCAATCCATTGGGACCATATATTAAATCCATTGGCTTCTATCTCTTAAAATAGGATTCTCGCATGCTTCATAAGCATCTTTTAAATATGGATCATCTCTGTACATATCCTTAAGGCTATCAAAACCTAAGGTATTCACACGAAACTCCTGCAGAATCAAACATTTTCTTCTCAATGCATCAACAAATTTGTTAGCAGTTCCAGAAATGTGCTTTATAACAAAAGTAAAATTCTTCATAAATTCAACCCATTTTGCATGTTTCTGGTTCAATTTCTCCTGTTTGGTTATGAATTGTAATGCATGATTATCACTATACAAGACAAACTCTTTCAGAACCAAGTAATGCCTCCATTTCTTCAACGCTTGTATGATTTCATAAAATTCTTTATCATACGTAGAATAATTCTTCTTTGCATCGTTCATATTCTCACTGAAGTATGTAATCATTCTATTGTCTTGAATTAAGACTTCTCTAATCGCAAATCCACTTGTGTCACATCTCACTTGAAATGTTTTACTGAAGTCTATCCGAACCAAAACTGGTTGTTCAATAATCTTTTCCTTCAGTAACTTAAAACTTTTCTCTACTTCCTTTGTCCAATGAAAATATTTATGTCTTTTCTTGACTATGTCCATCATTGGTGCAGAAATTCCACGAAAATTTCTGATTAATTTCCTGTAAAAAATGGATAATCCATGGAAGCTTCTGACTTCAAAGATATTCTTTGGGAACGACCAATCCCTGATCACTTTTACTTTCTCAGGATCCATCTTCAACTCATTCGAAGAGATCACGAACCCCAAATAAATGAGTTTTTTCTTCATGAAAGATGACTTCTTTAAGTTTATCAACAACTTCTCTTGTTGCAATCTCTTCATCACTAGAGTTAAGTGTCTCAAGTGTTCCTCCTCAGTCTTACTAAAGATTAGTATATCATCAAGATACAAAATTACAAACTTACCAATGAAATCTTTCAAGACTTTGTTCATCAACCTCATGAAAGTAGTTGGTGCATTCGTCAAACCAAAGGACATGAAAATCCATTCATACAACCCTTCATTCGTCGTGAATTCTATCTTTCATTCATCACCTTCTCTCATTCTAATTTGATGATATCCTCTTTTCAAATCAATTTTTGAAAAAAACTTTGCTCCACTCGAGTAATCCATCAAGTCATCCATCCTGGGTAAAGGAAATCTATACCTGATGGTGATGTTATTTATCACTCTCGAGTCTGTACACATCCTCCATCCTCCATCCTTCTTTGGACTTAATACTGTTATTACAACGCATGGACTCAAGCTTTCTCTAACCAATCCTTTGTCCATCAAATCCTGGACTTGCTTCTTGACCTCTTCATTATTTTGCGACGTCAATTTGTACGCTTCTTTGTTTGGTAAAATTTCTCCTGGTATGAAGTCAATGTGATGGATTATACTCCTTATGGGCAACAACGAACAAGGTAAATCATCCACCACTATATCTACGAAATTCTCCAACATTTCCTGAATTTCCTCTGGTAGATCATCTATCAAAGTACTGGTCAAAATGACTCTAGGTTTCCTTACCACAACAAACTGCATGTCTTCATCTTTCTTGACTTCTTCCATAAGTTCCTGCCCACTCATAAGAGGTATAGTATGTATTATCTCTTCTTTCACCTTTGTCTTCAATTGGCAACAACATATGCATTCTACCATTCTTCTCTAAGGTGTACATGTTCTTTCTCCCACCGTTAACAACATTTTTGTCATATTTCCATGGTCTACCCAACAAACGATGACAGACATCCATGAGAATAACATCACATAAGATTTCATCTCTATATCCCCCTATATTAAACTCAACTAAACACTATTTAGTGACAGTTACCTGATGTCCTTTTTGTAACCACGAGACTTTATACGAGATAGGATATGCAACTGTCTCCAATTCCATCTTTTCTACCATCTCTGTGGAGACTAGAATATTTGTGCTTCCACTGTCCACTATTACCTTGCATACCCTATCCTTGGTCTTACAATCAATTCTAAACAAATTGTTTCTTTGGTCTGGACTCTCCGCCTCTTTCTCTGGCTTCAAGAGAACTTTCCTCATCATTAAGGATCTTCCACCTTTGCATCTTCTACCTCAACATTTTTTCTTTGCGCCTCTGAAATGTGAGATTTTCCTCCTCCATCTCTTTTTCTTTCAGGACATTCAAAATATTTATGTCTGATATTTCCACAGACAAAACATTTTATCTCACCTCCTCTGCCTCTTCCTCTTCCTCTAGCTCAAGGAAAAATATTCCTATCGGCATATTGTCTTCCATGTGAACTTCCTCCTCTTTCTGGGTGGGTATGAGGTTTCTTTTCTTCATCCTTAGGATTGTGTACTCTGTCTTGGGCAACTATTTTTCCTCTGCTCTGAATTCTACCTCTGCCTCTTTGACCTTACTTTCAAGCCAATTTGTCTTCTGCCCTCAGAGCATCCTGATAATCATCTTCCACATTTCTGATAGTCACCATGCTCATCTCATCTTGAATTTCATATTTCAATAAATTCATGTATCTGGCGAATTTTTCATCATCACTCTCGTGACGACCTGCTCTAATACTAAGTCGGTAAAATTCCTCAGTGTACTCCTTCACTGTCATCCCTTTCTATCTCAAATTATGCATTCTCCAAAACAGATTAATTTGATAGTCCCTGGGTATGATTTTTTTCTTTCATCTTGGCGACCATCCTATCTTAGCTTTTGATCTTTTGCTTGCCTTTGCAATGCCTGTCAGCACCACAGTGTTGCATGCCCTTTAAGTCTAGTGACAGCATGTTTGATTTTAATTATCTTCCTCGACATCCTCATAGTCGAAGTATTTGTCCAGAGCTCTAAACCAATCTAGTAGCTCCTCAACGTCTAAGTTTCCTTCGTACATCATAATGTCCATTTTTTCTCTGGAACCTATTCTTCCAACAACTCTGAAAAGATGTTATTCTGCAACATCTTCGGCTACAAATTCTTCTCTGGCTCCAGCCTCATTTTCACTTTCGGCTTCACTTAAATCTCCTGTATCAGCAAATTGTCTCTGTGATGGCTCCATGGCATCCAATCGAGCATGAAGTTCTTTAATTTCCCTTTCCACAGCTGGATCGAGCATTGGTCTATCTTGATGTCTTATGGGTGACATTGTTCAAATTTGTTCCATGTAAAATTTAGATCACAACTTGACTTATGTCTTCTATTTCCTATAGAAAACAATGATTGTAAGCTAGGATCTGATACCACTTGGTTCAAAACCCCTACCTCAGCAATTTATGCTCGACCTCCTCATCTAAGGATCGTTCTTAATCCCCCCTTTGAGGCTAGTTGACTCTTTGATTCCCCGTAGGAATATTTAACACACAAATGTTTCCACAGGTCCTTATTAGGAGTTACACCTGTGTGAAAAAGCACTAAGCGTCAAATATTACCCATTTTACCATCCTATGTGACCACTAACTTCACCCGAAAAGGTATTTCGGGTTTTGCGACTTCGTGATTCCTGATGTGAGTCTCTTTGGCTTGTTCAATCCATGAAACCCTGAAAAGGGCCAATGGTTCTTTGTCTCCTCCCTTAAATACCTCTGATGTGACCTCCTGCCTCAATTTTCTATTTCATTTTTAGCTGAATGCCAAAAACCCTAGAAATCCAAAATCCTAAACTTAGGAGATGAAGCACCAAAAGTCATGTGGGCCCCGTCTGGATAAGTTAGTACATCAACTTCTCAGGGTCGTAACTTCTACATAGGATCTTCGTTTTAGGCGTGTGATAGCCCGTTGGAAAGGTAT
Source organism: Picea engelmannii (assembly GCA_009831015.1). Classification (NCBI taxonomy): domain Eukaryota; kingdom Viridiplantae; phylum Streptophyta; class Pinopsida; order Pinales; family Pinaceae; genus Picea; species Picea engelmannii. Next base: position 871,040 of record ML777031.1, on the reverse strand, counting down.
CATCAAGGATATTAATTTTTGGGGCTCAATCATGCCTTCAAATATCATTGAGAATCTTGATCCTGAAAAACCTTCATTTAGGCCCTCAAAATGGCCTCGGAAGTTAAAACTGCTAAAAATTGTAAATTGCCAAAAATGTCAGAAAGTTGTTTTGAGATAGTTGGAAAAGATGGGTGGCCACCGATATCCAACTGGATCACATTTTATTTGTATTCTTCCAATGGAGTCACCAACAGATTCTGAATAATGGATTTGCCATGGTGAAAGATAAGTAGTCAGAATAATGTGTCCAACTTGAGTTCACCATCTAAAACTTGATATTTTCGTTGTCTTTCTCCCAGGGAAGATATCTTCACTTCCATCCCCAGCAAAAATTCCATGAATTTTAGCACTGATATTCACCCTCAGACTACAAGAGGATAATCCTAGTACCCATCAAAATGTTTGTAGAGGTATGTTTATGAGTGGAGGTCAAATGGAAAAAAACTCAGTACAAGAATGTTTTAACACAGAAACTAGACAAGAAATGTATAGAGAAATGAGGTCCTCATTAACTTTAGTCAGTGCTTTAAGGTTAAAGGTGAGAAAAGGGAAGACTTAGTGAGAAAGGTGGACAAGTCTTCCATGGACATTTGGATTTCAAGCAGCTTGGTGAAGAAAAACTCATGCACAAGATCACTCTTGAAATCAAGTTTCAGACACGGAAATATATCACAACAGCATAATAATCAAACCTCCATTACCATGTGAATACAATGACTCGTCTGGATCCTCCATGCATGATCATTTTAGCATAAGAGGGAAAAAGGCAACAAGGGAATTACTGAAACAATTCACAACAACATTATAATCAACCCTACATTACTTTATAACCGCAACCCTCATCTGGGTCCTCCATGCACGAGTGTCTCAAAAAAGATTTAAACAAGATGATGAAAGACACTAACTTCTATTAATGCGAAAGTCTCAGCTCTCATACAAAACCAGAGAACAACTTTGTTATCAAAATATTACAAAATAGGGAGCTCTACTCAACCAGTTGACGACCATAACAAAATCTTGAACTCATCTATTTATACTCAGATCAACCCACAACTGCCAGGAGTGTGATATGGCCATCCCATTCAAGGCTTTACGTCTGTGCATCCTTCTTTCAGGCTATGCATGTTTCCTCCTGTCAGACAGAAGCTCGGATCAATATGGGCCTGCAAGAAGAAATCGTCCATCGTGGTATCTCGGTCTGACAGTTTTATATCCTTAGCCATAATTTACATGCTTTTTATTTATGGAGTGAGTCGATGTTTCAACTACCGACCTGCATCCATTAAATGATATCTCCTCAGGATCGATACAAGTCCTGATAAGTAGGGGGAGACCACTTAGTGCGATTGGGTATGACGTTCAATGAGCAAACGAATTTGGAGTTGTCGAAAGACGTTTGGAACCATTCCGCTTTTGAGCCTAAAATGCACCACCTTCTGCCACGTCGCTTTCCCCAAAAACTACAGTTTAGATTTCGTCCCACTCAAAGATTTTAACGTCTGAGCACGTTTCAGATCTGAAATGGAGTGCGATCATTGGTCTGGTCACGATCTAAGATTTGGGCAGTCCTGCTATTTTAGCACCACCTCTAAATCTTTACCTGCCTACCAACTTTAGAAACTCTTTAATTATACTTGGGGGAGGCACCAATTTTGGTGATAGGGAGATTTGATGCTGAACAAGAATATTTCTTGGAGAACGACTTCCCGAAGATGACGTGGTGACTTGACATCACTATGCTAATGTGTCGCGGAAAGGAGGGTGACACGCGTCACTTGGAAACAAGTGAATGATATGCCCAAAGGTGCCTCGACTGAGTGCCATGTGTCAATGCCATATGGATAGGTGGTGAAAGAACTAAAACTTTGCATCAGAAACACTTCATGAATTTGCAAACAAGGAGGGAGAGAGAACGTCGAAGCTCCGGAGTCTGGAGTATATCTGAGCTGCTAGATCTGGGAGGACACACAACAAAGATCCATGCACTCTACGGGAATGTGTTCTAGAGGAAACCAAACAGAGAGGGACCAACACTCATGAAACCTGAAATGGTGAAGAAAATAATGACCGTCCGTTGGAGACGGACATATGCCAGAGATTTGTGCACTCCGGGAAAAGCACTTCGTAGAAAATCGAGAGGAGAAGTGTAAAAAATCTTGAAACCCGAAATCCAAATTAAATCGTGCCCGTCCACTGGAGAAAGACACACGACGCTTGATTTTTAATTTCGGGACTTCTGCCTTGCACTAAACCTCACTCAACTTTATAATTCTGAAAGCTTGAGGGCCACTGATATGAACTTCTCTTGGGATCTTCGTCATTGGAAAATGAACCCGACCACTTCTTGTATGTCAACTCAAAATAGACTGCTCTAAATGCTACATTTGGATGCTTCCTGTGTAGACCACGAACTTGGACGACCTATTTCCCTTGACAACTATATGTGATAACATGACTAATATTGTAAAGCAGATCATAGAGCCTCCTTTTTTATAACTTTAGTAATACAGTTGTGACATTTACAAGATTCTTGTGTCATTTATGTTGAAGTACATCTGAATTTGTTTTTGTTTTCTTTTCTCCGTTATCATTTTATGTGTTTCCAATATGAATTATTCAATAGAAGATTGAATAACATAATGTGTTTTGATGTACGCTCTAATTCTAGATTTGGATAATTTCAATGTTTTCTACTTGAGGGTTAGTTCTAGAATCCTTAATTTCTCTGGTATAATATAATCCCCTCGCCTTTTCTTTCAAATCACTCATCACCTTTAAGAATCCAACATAGGTGCCTATCCTTCCCTGTAAGGTCTCCTGTAGAGCATGCCTTGATTAAACATAAACTCTTTGACTCCATTTCCCAATGGGCCTCCCTTGGCCCTCCCTTGCTGTTGCAACCAAATAATTTAAAAAACCAAACACTGTGCTATCATAAGTAACCTAAAATTCCCAGCAACCAAGCTAAATATTACAGATAGATCCCTCTCCGAGTCTAGGGGGCTAGATCCTAGACTCCAAAGTTGATTTGTGGTTACCTCTATCAACTTCTTCCTCAACCTGAGAAATTACAGAGAGCTAACATTTTTGGAGACCATACTGGGGAACCTTCCTCAGAAAAGTTTATCAAGTTCCAGATTTGACTACTAATGGTGAACAATAGTAAGACATTAAGCAGGGTGTGTGTCACTCACCTAACGACTCCAACTTTGAAGAATCTAGATTCCAAAGATTCATTGGAGACTCCACTGTTCAAATATGGAGTTATATAGATGCAAGGTATGCTCCTATGAACTGTTCTCATATCCCCAGGTTTCCAAATCGAATGCCTTCTATAGATTGGTTAATCAATTTGCCAGTGTTCAAAGATGAAAAATGTGACAATGTTGCTTTACATTTAATTAAGTTTCATATGCATGCATGTAAGATTAAATTTAAGTGGCATGAGGATTGTCTTATGAAGATGTTCATGGCTTCTCTCGAAGGAAAATCAAGATTGTGGTACGAAATCTTACCAAATGCTAGTATATATTCCTTAAAATATTTTCACACTGTGTTTTTTCATCATTTTAAGAAATCTTGTCCATTATTGTTGTTGGTAGAAAATTGTGTTGAAATTAATAAGACAACTGAGAGGGGGGGTGAATCAGTTGTTACTGTTCTTAAACAATTTTAATTCAATTAAAAAAATTTTAATATTTCTCCAAGTGACCATCAATATTATACTACATATTGACAACGTAAATAATGAGCATCACTCACACATAAGATATATACAGAGACAGATTTTCATGAGGAAACCCATAAAGGGAGAAAACCTCTCCTTCTTCGAAATGATAGGCAGTCTTTTAAGTTTTGTACATCATCTATAATTTAGCACCAACTCAATGTGAGTCTACTACCTCTATTTTACAAGCTCCAACTTGTTTGAGAGCACCAACTCTTTGGTTTCTATAGAACCCACTAGAAGGAAGAAACAACTCCCTAAGTGTTCCAGCACCAACTGGATGGAAGCACCAAATTCCAGTCACATAGGCACCAACCTGTATAACAGAGAACAATTGTTCTCCCTTGTACCACCCTGCCACTCTGGTTTTTCTAGCTACAACCAAATGGAAGCTACAACTTCCTTTGTTCAAGCACCCACTTGAACCTCTGAGGACAACAATCCTCCCTAGAACCACCCTACCTCCTTGATTATAAATAAATGATTGAATAACCAACAACACAGATAAATTGATTTTTACCACTTCTTCTCTGTTTTGTAAATCTAGTCTGCTTCTTACTGTTATGCAATTCTTCTCTTTCTTTGTCTGTTCTGTAATTCTTCTCTACTTCAAGTTGTTCTGCAATTCTTCTCTTGCTTCTGTCTATCCCTCATTTGTTACTCATCTCTGAGTTTTATCTCACACTGCGCATACTGTCGGTCTCACACTAAACATGCTGTAATTTTCCCTTTCTTACAGTTCAACTCATTTTTCATTCAGAACGACCAACCATGCACAGTCGTCTCATATCTTCTTTTATTCACACATTCCTCAACAACTGAATCGCCAAACGATCAAGAATTATGAATCTGTTTTTCTAACTGAATCATAACTGATCAATTAAATGTGAGGTGAAACAGTAGCCCTCTGATCATATTTGAATTCACCTGCACCGTTGGATTACAAGAGAAAAAAATGTCTTTCGCATTTCATAATTCGGCAATTCACGATTTCGCATGTCACGAATACCTGTTGTGAAGCATCTCGACTCTCCAAGTCACGATCCCCAAAATGGATCCAGATCAACGGTCCACAAAAATTCATAACCTGATCCCTTATTTTCCTAATCGAATGACTGACGGGATTTCAACGTTTTTCCCTTCGAGTCTTCAAGACTCACAATAGTCCCTTTCGACATTTTGCGATTTTGTATGTCGCGAATTCATGAAAATCCATGTCGCGATCCCCGAAAATCCATGTTGCAATTTCAAATTTAGGCATTTCATGATTTCGGCAATTCTTGTGATGAGATATCTTGACACTCCATGTCGCAATCCCCGAAACTCTGAAACTCCATGTTGCGATCCCCGAAACTCCATGTCGCAATTTTTCATTTCGGCATTTCCGATTTCTGTGGTGAAGTGTTTCTAAAATCCAACTCCCAGTAACCGAAACCTACACCAAAAGGTGTTTTTCACATTTAGGCATTTCGACATTCCTGTGGTGAAGTGTTTCGGCACTCCAACTCCCAGTATCCGGAACACCGAAATGGAGTTATTTCCCGGTCTGCAAAACTCTTTGTTGATGTGCCTATTTCAGGATTTCGACGTTTCACATTTCGCAACTTCGGGACTCTTGTGATGAAGAGTCTTGACTCTTGAATCCTCCAAATCTCGGTATCTGAAACTCCGAAATAGAGTTATTTCCCAGTCTGCGAAACTCTTTGTTGATGTGCCTGTTTTGGGATTTCGACGTTTCACATTTTGCAACTTCGGGACTCCTGTGATGAAGAGTCTCGACTCTTGACTCCTCCAACTCCCAGTATCTGAAACTTCAATTTCCCGATCTACGAAACTTCGAAATGGAGTCTTTGACATGCTCTAATCTATCGCATTTTGGGATTTTCTGCCGTGAGTTGTTTCCTTGACTCCTGGAGTTTACGATTATGATGTTGCCATGCGATCATCGTTGCGCTGTTGGTATTGCCACTTTCTCTTGTTCATCATCATCGGGATGAGCTTGCCATCAATGAAAAACAAATACTCTACCTTCTGTCCTCCCGTAATAAATATGCCAACAATATCCCCCTTTGGCATTGATGGCAACCCCTTGAAGAACATCCAACTATACCACTGTAGCATCCTTGAAATTACCACACTTTCTCCCCCTTTGACATCAATGTCAAAGAAGAAACACACTCCCCCTGAGTTGTTGCAGTACATACTCCCCCTGTCAACTATGAGCATCTTAGAAATACAACAGATATTCAATAAGTACTCCCTCTTACCAGGTGAACAGATTAGACGAAAGAAGTTATAACCCCCAACTTTTTACGAAGATATCCAAAAGGGGTCGTTGCTAATGGTTTAGTAAAGATATCAGCTATTTGTTATGTGGAAGGAATATAATTCATCTGAACAATTCTGTTTGTAACTTGTTCTCTGACAAAATGGTATTTTATTGGTATGTGCTTAGATTTTGAATGAAGTACATGATTCTTAGAGAGACTGATGGCACTGGCGTTATCACAATGAAGTGGAATGGGATCAGTGTAAGTTACCTTCAAATCTGCAAGAGTTTGTATCATCCATAAAATCGGAGTGCAACAGGTAGCAGCAACAATGTACTATTCTTCTGTAGTTAATAAGGAAATAGATCTTTGCTTTTTACTAAGCCATGCTACTAATGAGTCACCCAGGAAGAATGCTCCTCCACTAGTGCTTTTTCTCTCATCAACACAGTTTACCCAATCTGCATCTGAATAAGAAGTTAACTGAAAATTCTGATTTCTTGGATACCACAGACCATAAGTCATTGTTCCTTTCAAGTATTTGAATATCCTTGTGATAGCTACCAAATGACTTTGTTTAGGACAAGACTGATAATGACCTACCATTCCAACAACTTGCATTATATCAGGACGAGATGTTTTGATGTACATAAGACTGCCTATCATAGAGCGATATTTCCTTTGATCAACATCTGGTGAAATATCATCTTTACTGAGCTTGCAACCAACCACCATAGGTGTGCTAACAGGAGAGGAATCCTCCATCTGAAATTTCTTCAACATCTCTTTCAAATATTTTTCTTGAGAGATAAATATTCCTGCAAAACTCTGATTTACTTGTAAACCAAGAAAATATGACAGTTCTCCTATCATGGGCATCTCAAATTTTTTTTGCATAGAGTTAGCAAACCACTGGACAAATGATTCATTAGTACAGCCAAAAATAATATCATCTACATAAACCAAAACAACTAGTAAATTATCACCTTCAGACTTAATGTAGAGGTTGTTTTCAATAGTACCTTTCTTGAACCCTTTGTCTTGTAAAACATTGTCCAGTCTATAATACCAAGCTCGTGGTGCTTGTTTCAGTCCATATAAGGCCTTCTTTATCTTGCAAACATAATTAGGATTATCTGTCAATGAGAATCCTGCAGGTTGCTCCATATATACTTCTTCCTCTAGATCTCCATTAAGAAATGATGACTTAACATCCATATGATAAACTTTAAAGTTCTTATGACATGAATAAGCAAGAAACATTATGATGGCTTCCAATCTTGCCACTGGTGCAAAAGTTTCATCAAAGTCCCGACCTTCAACTTGTGCATACCCTTTACAGACCAATCTAGCTTTATTTATAACAACTTGTCCTTTTTCATTCATTTTATTCTTGAACACCCATTTGGAACCTA
>ML777031.1:821678-834666 GCA_009831015.1 Picea engelmannii | reverse complement strand
GCCTCTCTACCTTCAACATGGTTAGGTAAAAATACAACAATCGACCATATTATCCAAAGAGTGACTTACAAAATTAAACCAACTACTTTAACTTCTTGCAAACATAAAACATCTAACTTGGAACAATTTCATGTGTTCTCCAAGCCATGGATTTGTGGCAAGGACTATAAGGTTCCGAAGATTCCATGATATTATCTTCATTACAATATTTCAACATGAAAATTCATAGCCTCGTCATCTCTCAAGATCTCAAGGAAACAAAAGTTTCAAGTGTTATGTTATCCAACTCCTTCATTGTATCAAAGGTTCAACAATTGTGTATCATAAGAAATTTGCTTTGATTTCAAATGAAATTTCAATTTTCATTATATTTAATATTGATGCATTACAATTCTTGGTATCCTTACTTCTAATCCAACTTCATGATAACACATGCTTACAATATTTGGTTGGTTAATGCCTTGATTATTTCTAGGGGATATATATATTACAATATATTACAATATTACAATGTAAAAGTAATGCCATATTACAATGTAATATGACATTGCCATAATACATTGTAATATGGCATACAATATGGTATACCATATTACAATGTAATATGGTAATACCATATTTCATGTAAAAAAAAAAATTTAAACCTACAGTCATTGTCGCAATATCAACGAAATTTCGTCGAATTTTTTTTTTACTTTTTTACCATAACCGTCTCTATAGCGACGAAACTTCGTTGCACTTTTCCACGAATTTTTGTCACATATACAACAAGTTCGTCGTAAATATGGTTTTGAGATATAGCACTCGTCGATATTACCATGTAGTTTCATCGCAAGTTGCGACGGACTTTCATCGCACATTCAGCAGTTGCGTCACAAGTTATTGGCTTGGCATAAATTTTCATCCCAATTGCGACGAAGTTTCATCGTACTTGCCACAATTCTTCGTTGGTATTGCGACGAAATTTCATCGTAATTGCGACGATGCATAAGGTTAACCAATATTGAAGGTGGTGACACGTGGATAGCTAATTTCGTCAATATTTCCACACACACCTGGATCGTGGATATAGCGACAAAATTATTACGACGAAAAAAAATCTCGACTTTCGTGGAAATTGTGATGGATAAGTCTGGCAATATCAACGAACAACCGTCGCAAATTTGGTCATATGTACTAGTGGTTACATTCCCTGATTTTCTTTCACTTAGAGTTAGAAACTTACTTTTGTCTCGAGTCATATGTTTGGAACATCCACTGTCAATATACCAGGGATTCTTTTGTCTTTGGGATGATAACACTAGTCCACACTTATCATCTGCTTTCTTCTTCCAAACCTTGACATTTTCAACAGTGGGGATCAAATATGGCTTGTAATTCCTTAAGCGACAGTCTGCAGCTTTATGTCCATAATTATGGAAGTTTTAACATTCTGGTTCACTGAATAACAGATCATAAAGATTGTTATGCTCATAACTGTTGTTGTGTTTCACCTGTGTCCTTATCCCAGTCATCACATGATTTATAGTCTGTGATTGTTTGTTGCTTGGTTGTCTCAATCTTTGTAGTGGAAGATAATTATTCCTTGAAAAACTTGATTGCTCATATCTAAATATTAAAGAACAGTTTATAGCTTTGTGACCAAAATTAGAGCAGAAAAAACAATAACCATAGAAAAAACCTTTGTACCTTGAAAAATTATGTCTTGTTTAAGGAGGTTGATTTCTTTCATGCCGATAATCTCGCTGATCTACAGATTCAGTTCTGGTACTTTTTCTTTCATTCCTTCTTGGTGGTTGATTTTCTTTCTTTGTTTCTGCAGAGTGACTGTTGTCAATGTTTGAGGATTTGAAAAACTTGATAGGTTCTGTATTACTTTGATGATCACTACTTGATATTTCTTCATACCCCAATCCAACTTTCAACTTTGGGTTTCTTTGTTGATTTAGAATGGAGGTTAATCCTTCTGAGGCTTTAATACTTGGAAGATTTTGGTGATACAATCCCTTAAACTTCTCCATTTCTTTTCTGGTTTTTACTATCTCTTCTTTTAAGGCTTCACACCTCGCTTTCTTCTTTGACAACTATTGTTTCAGTATGTATTCTATTTTCTTTGCCTCTTCTAATTCCACTTTTAGTAGGGCAAAGTCTTCATCAGGATGTTTACTGTCTTTCGCGAACTGTATCAACAATTGTTTTTTCTTTCTGTTTTTAATTCTGAGTCTGTCAATCTCTTCCAGTGCACTGATCAGTTCTCCTTCCATATCAACCACAACTTCTTCATCATTATCATCATTGTCTATGCTTTTATTATCATAATCCTTTGTGTCCATAAGCATGAATTCATTTACCTTATCTTCACAGGAAGAGTCACTATCGATGTAGTCTGAGGAATTGTCATTATTTGCACACAAACTTTTCTTCTTACTATATTTCTTGAATTTGTACTTCTTTTCATCATCAGAGTTGTGGTCCTTTTTCTGATGGGGACACTTAGATGAAAAATGACCTATCATACCACAGTTAAAGCATTTGAAGGGCAACTTGCCTTGATATTTTCCTAATCCTTTCTTTAACCTTCTCACAAATTTTGCCTCAATATCATCTAATTATGAATCAGTATTATTGTATGCTTTAAACGATGCTTCTATAGTAATGGATTTATCTTTGCTAATTCTCATTTCATACGCAATTAAAGTTCCTAAAAGTTGATCAATGGACATATTTTTAAGATCATTTAGTTCTTCTATTGTAGAGACTTTTGGATTAAATTTATCAAGCAGAGATCTTAAAATCTTCTGAACTAAGAGTGATTCTTCAAACTTCTCACCAAGAGCCTTCATGGCATTCACAAGTTCTTCAACTCTTAAAAAATACTTGCTAACTGTTTCATCTTCATTCATCTTTAGTTGTTCAAACTTCAACCTAAATGTTTGAAGTTTGGCATCTTTTACTTTCTCATTTCCTTCATAGTTGCTAATAATTTTATCCCACGTTTCTTTGGCAGTTTGAAGATGCATCACCTTTACAAACTCGGCTTCTGCAAGTCCATTCAATATAGAATTCAATCCCTTAGCATTAAAGCTAAATTATAACTTATCATCCTTGGAAGCTAGCACAACAGGCTTTATGTATCCAGTCTCTACTACATCCCAAACATCAGCACCTAAGGCCATTAGGTATGTTCTCATTCTAACCTTCCAAAAGGAAAAATTTGTTCCATCAAACAGAGGAGGCTTGCTAGCTGAAGTCCCTTCATGACTTGACATATTTAAGCTTACAGATCTACCTTTAAATAAAAGGAACCCGCTCTGATACCAATTGTTGAAATTACTAAGACAACTGAGAGGGGGGGTGAATCAGTTGTTACTGTGCTTAAACAATTTTAATTCAATTAAACCAATTTTAATCTTTCTCCAAGTGACCATCAATATTATACTACATATGGACAAAATAAATAATGAGAATCACTCACACATAAGATATACACAGAGACATATTTTCATGAGGAAACCCATAAAGGGAGAAAACCTCTTCTTCTTCGAAATGATAGGCAGTCTTTTAAGTTTTGTACATCATCTATAACTGAGCACCAACTCAATGTGAGGCTACTACCTCTGTTATACAAGCTCCAACTTGTTTGAGAGCACCAACTCTCTGGTTTCTCTAGCATCCACTAGAAGGAATCAACAACTCCCTAAGTGTTCCAACACCAACTAGATGGAAGCACCAACTTCCAGTCACACAGGCACCAACCTATATAACAGAGAACAACTATTCTCCCTTGCACCACCCTGCCACCCTGGTTTTTCTGGCTACAACCAGATGGAAGCTACAACTCTCTGTGTTCAAGCACCCACTTGAACCTTTGAGGAAAACAGTCCTACCTAGCACCACCCTACCTCCCTGATTATAAATAAATGATTGAATAACCAACAACATAGATAAATCAATTCTTATCACTTCTTCTATGTTCTGTAAATCTGGTCTTCTTCTGACTGTTCTGCAATTCTTCTCTTTCTCTGTTTGTTCTGCAATTCTTCTCTGCTTGAATTTGTTCTGCAATTCTTCCCTTGCTTCTATCTATTCCTCATATGTTACTCATCTATGAGTTTTATCTCACACTACGCATACTGTCGGTCTCACACTACACATACTGTAATTTTCCCTTTCTTACAATTCAACTCATTTTTCATTCAGAACAACCAACCATGCACAGTCGTCTCATATCTTCTTTTATTCACACACGCCTCAGCAACTGAATCACCAACCGATCAAGAATCATGAATCAGTTTTGCTAACTGAATCGTAACTGATCAATTAACTGTGAGGTGAAATAGTAGCCCTCCGATCATATTCGAATTCACCTGCACCGTTGGATTACAAGAAACAAAATGTATTCCACATTTCGTATTTCATCAATTCGCGATTTCGCATGTTGCGAATTCCTATTTTGAAGCATCTCGACTCTCCAAGTCGCGATCCCAGAAATGGATCCAGATCAATGGTCCACAAAACTTCATAATCTAATCCATTCTTTTCCTAATCGAATGACTGACGGGATTTCAGCATTTTTCCCTTTGAGACTCACAATAGTCCCTTTCGTAATTTCGCGATTTCTCATGTCGCGAATTCATGAAACTCCATGTTGCGATCCCCGAAACTCCATGTCGCAATTTCTCATTTCGGCAATTCTTCTGATGAGATATATTGACGCTCCATGTCGTAATCCCCGAAACTCTGAAACTCCATGTCGTGATCCCCAAAACTCCATGTTGCAATTTTGCATTTCGGTATTTCGAAATTTCTGTGGTGAAGTTTTTTGACACTCCAACTCCCGATAACCGAAACCTACACCAAAAGTTTTTGCATTTTGGCATTTCAGCATTCCTGTGGTGAAGTGTTTCAACACTCCAACTCCCGGTATCTAGAACTCCAAAATGGAGTTATTTCCCAGTCTATGAAACTCTTTGTTGATGTGCATGTTTCAGGATTTCGGTGTTTTTCATTTCATGACTTCGGGACTCCTGTGATGAATAATCTTGACTCGTGACTCCTCCAACTCCCAGTATCCAGAACTCTGAAATGGAGTTATTTCCCGGTTTGCGAAACTCTTTGTTGATGTGCCTATTTCAGGATTTCGGCATTTCGCATTTCGCGACTTCGAGACTCTTGTGATGAAGAGTCTCGAATCTTGACTCCTCCAACTCCCGGTATCCGAAAATGCGATTTCCCGGTCTACGAAACTCCAAAATGGAGTCTTTGACATGCTCTAATCTATCGCATTTCAGGATTTTCTGCCGTGAGTTGTTTCCTTGACTCCTGGAGTTTACGGTTCTGATGTTGTCATGCGATCATTGTTGCACTACTGGTCTTGCCACTTTCTCTTGTTCATCATCATCGCGCTGAGCTTGCCATCAATGACAAACAAATACTATGCCTTCTGTCTGCCCGTAATAAATATGCCAACAAACTGTTGTGAATATTTTGAGATTTTTATTCAAAACTTGGAAGACTTTTATGATGATGATGTATTCATGGATGAGGAAATCATAGAAGCATTGCAAGAGAACCTTTTCCATCATCAGGAAGAAATAGTAAAATAATCTATCTCACATAACACTCAAGCCAATATCCAACAAACACTAGTTTCTCCTTTGGTTGTGGATGAAATAGGACATCATACTGTTGGAAGTCATGTTCCTTTGTCTGAATTTGATGAAATTTTGCAGCACCCTTGCCATCTTTTGTGTGGCCAATTTATTGATTTGGAAAAGTCATCAAATGGTGAAACTCTTTGACCTTTTCCCAAGCTATTTATCCAAGAAAACAATGAATTTGAGTTAAATGAAGAACCAATTCCTACATGTGATTTAGATCTTAAAGAGAAATATGAAGAACAAAGGGTATTTCTAGGTCCTTTGGATAGAAAAAATGTGATTCTTTTTGGGTTGAATGAAGAATGTCCTGATCTTGTAGCTCATACAAAAGGAGTTTGTTATGGGATGTTTTATGAAGTCTTATGTACAGAAAATTTAAACAGTAAACCATCACACAACATAGATGTTCATGATATAAATGAATCAATATTTGGTAGTTGCATCACAGAGTTATAGTTGCATGAAGACAATGATAAAGAAGTTGTGTTTTATTCATTGGAAATCAAAGATGAGTTACCTTTTGATCATGATGAAGGATCATTTTCAGAGATTCATCATACACACAAATATGATTTTTCATTTGAATATATACAAGAGCATATAAGGTCTTGTGTTGTTATAGAATATGTGAAGCATGAACAAATGGCTCCTGTTCATTTTGAAAATGAGGGTGTGGATACCAAGATAATCATCCATGTTCTTGAGGATCCTTTCGTTGGTATGTGGGAATCATCTGAGAAGATGGAATATGTATTGGTAAAAAATGCAGGGATTAAATTGTTTTTTTAGTTTGAGTTATCATTTGCTAAGTTCATTTTTTTGTCTGGAGGAGCTGAAAGAAAGTTGCAATCAAGAAGATATTTGCTTGACTGGCTTCATTGGAAGTGTGAGATCACTTGATTCAACATTTATTATCAGTAAGTAGGGAAAGATCATTTGTATATAAATAAGATTGAGAATCAAGCATTGTTGTCAGTTTCAGCTTTAGACTTCAACACATATGCTTTTAAATTTTTCGCAGTTATTGGTTTTCAGTGTCAACTTTCAGTTTTCATTGGTTTCAGTTTAAGGTCACAGGTCAGAGAAATTTGAAGACTTCAATTTTGGGAACAACCTAATGGATAAGGCGTTGATCTACAAATTCAAAGATATGATATTCTTGACACCTCCTTGGGAGCTTCCATCCCCAGCTAGAGCCTATGTTAGGGATCTATAATTTTTATAGGGTAACTCTTTATGTTGATTGATATTCATTATTCAATGATTTTGGGTTGAAAATAATATTCCATGTTGTCAATTATTTCCAAAAACATCAAAAAGCAATTTTTTTCTTCGTGGCGCATATTAGAAAAATGAAAATGACAAAATCTCGTTGTCATGGAGCGCATAAGCATCACACAAATCTTATCGGCGACAACATTCCTTCCTAGATCGGTGGATCATAATCAATTACTCACCCCCCCAACCTTTCTACCTTTAACAGTGGGGCGGGGGTCCGAAAAGTGGTTTTTACCATTGCCACTTGTCATTCCCATATCATTTCGGATCCCCCCCTTCTCAAATCCACTTACCTCTAAAATCTGTCTAACTTGTCACGATACCACTCACCTTTCCTCCCTACACAACACCTAACATCTCACCTTCTACCAGTTATCCTTGCACATTCTGCAACGTTTGGCCACTTTTTACATGTTATATGTGTTGTAATCTTTTTGCAAATTTTGGCCATAATTCCTTGTTTCATGTGTTGTGAAATGAATGTGGGAAATTTTGAAAGTGCTCGTACCATAAAAAATGACCACCTCCAATTCATATGGGATTCATTGTTGGAATGTAGTGAAACATGTTAAAGGTTCTTAACCTGTCATTCATCATTCATCCATCATGTTTGAATGAGTGGGGCACAAAATTTTGGTCATCTTATCAGATCATCATTGCCAATCGAATGTTAACTGGGCTAGATGATCTGCATGTAGTTAGTATCATTTTATATAGGATGAAGGTGTTGGTAATTATTATATTGATCCCTGGTAATTTCACAAATCACCCTAATTTTGCTACGAATGCTCGGCGTTTGATCCTATTTGGCGTTGTAGACCGTTTTTTTATTCTCTGATTTTCATCATGGCTTCTTCAAACAAGCACAAAGGAGAAAAAATATGTTGTAGAGAGGACCCATGGCCTAAATTTATTGTTGAATACTCGGAATTTGAGAGACCTTTCAAGCATGCCGAATGGTTTGAATATGTACACAAGCTTACAAACGGTTATCATTCAGGTGTGGATCTTTCATTTGCTCATTATTTTAATGGCATGAATGTTATAGTAGGAGACTTGAATTTTTAAGTTACATAACATTCTATAGCCAATGTGTGTGGTCTCCCTCTATATGGGGAGTGTTGATTCAAGAACCAGTTCATTGTTGGATATTGCAACCAGTTTTTGAAAGATGAATATCAGAATGCTCCTTGGAGCCATGGGATGCCCCTGTGCATGTTAAATCCTGAATGGTCAAATTACCTGCTACTGATTCAACGCCATTTTACACAAGATGGGTGATATTCTAGGTTTTACCTATACCATCTCAGATTTTTATTGCACCTGATTGGAAAACATATGAATGTCCCTTAATATTTTTTAAGGATTCTATATAAATGGCAAGAAAAATACAAACCAAATCATATAAATCGAATCCATTAGGAGATAGCTTGTACCATCAGGGTTTGATCAATCTGTTGATTCTTCATGAGTTAAAGAAAACTGATAGGACTTGGGAACCATTTCTATTCTGGGGAGGCTTTGAAACCACACATTCAGTTAAGAAGATGAAGAAAACTAGAAAAAGAAATAGGGTTTCAAATAAGGTAGAGAATTTCTTAGCCAAAACTCAAATGTCCCAAGCAGAAGGCTCACAAGCTCAAACATCATATCTAAATAAATCAGACAATGAACAAAAAGATGAGACTCATACTCCCAATGCTTCAATTTCAAAAAGGGAGTTTGATAATTTGAAGGAACTTCCAGAACATGTTACTCCCTCAAGCTCAATGTGTACTTGCTCCAATAAATGAAAGCAAGAAGAACTATTGAAGATTGCTCAAAATACACCAACATAACCTTCAATTCTTGCTAATAAGAAGAGAGTGATCAGAATAAAAGGCAAGAAACATCATGTACATGAAAAATAAGAGGTTACTCCTACAATCCTGATTACTGCAAAAACAAAGACATTTTCTCTAGCACCTGAGCTAAACCCTAATGATGAGGGGACTAATAAGAAAACCACAGAACTAATATCAGAGATGGTTGAAGATGAAGAAATGTCTAGGATAACCAGAAACAATAAAAGAGGTGAAATGAAGGAACAAAGAACATGTTATCAGAGGAGACCAAGAACTAGGCCAACGAACAAGTTAAGACTTAAGCATAAAATGATTTTAAATCCATCACTGAAGGATCATATTATTAATATTACAAATTCACCCCCAAAAAAGCCCGTGGAATCTAATAAGCACAAGAAGGTCGTGAAAGAGGATAAAATCCAAGAGCCAAAGCCTATAAGAAAATACCCTGAAGAATTTCAAGAGCTTGATAGTGAGATTATTAGCAAAAGAATGAAGTTAAAACATAGAAGACCTGTGCAGGTGCCTATAGACATTGGTGTTCACCCAGGATTAGTGTCATATGTGTTTTCTCAAGAGCCTCCAATTCTTGAACAAGTAGAGAGTAATATTGAAAGTACAGTGAAGCACAAAGGGAAGAAGGTTTTCGATTTGCCTTATTCAGACACTGAGAGTTCAGAGTCAAAGGCTACTCCAACAATTTCAGCCCAACAATCAATTCATGTTACAAATTTGGACATTCTCATGAAGGAAGCACTCAAGGACTTGGATATGTGAGCGAGGTTCATATTTTTCAACTTTTGGACTTTGACATATCATGTTTTGAAACAAAAATCAAATGAAGACATGTTGATTTGTTTTAAGTTTTAAATATTTTTTAAAAAGTTTGTAATTAGTGATTTTTACCCTTTTAGTGGTAAAAATCAAAGATAATGTTATAAACTCTGTCCATATCGTATGATTTCTATATTAGATCAAATCCCTATTTTGATGGATCATTAATTAGGTATTTTCCAGAAATATCTAGAGACAGTTAAAGAAGGGACTGTCAGTGTTTCATGGAAACCTGCACATGAGATCTAGCTAAAGCATACACAAACAAATCTTATCAAGAAAAGGAAGAGAGATACACAATGAATAATGAGAATCAATGCATATTATTATCTTATCAATGAGTGAGTGATATTCACTCATATAGGCAATGACATCCTATAATTAGGAATGCATGCATAATAGTGATGGTCTAAGATTAGAAAGTCTAAAATAGAACTAGTCAGTTAACTCCCAATGAACTAGTGTTAAAGTCTAAAATAGAACTAGTCAATTAACTCCCACTGAACTAGTGTTCCAAAAATAGAAATTTATCCAACACCCCCCCCGAACATCACTATGGAGTAAAAAATGAGTCCCGACTACTAGGAAATTTTAGGTACTCATGTACAATGCAACTAATGAACACTGAATAAAAATGAGGAAAGAGGGAAAACCACATGGGAAAAAAACCCTCCCTCAAAAGATAATTTATCAAAATAAGAAAATGGTAGTTGCTAGGCAACTATGTTCTTCACTGCAAGATGATCCCGCAAAGTATGAAACTTGTGCTCACTGAAAGTCTTTGTGAAGATGTAGAAATATTTATGGATCTGATTAAGTCCTTTGGCAACCTGTTGGGCCTTGTACCTCTTGATCATGTGGACCCATCTGCACCTGAAAATATTCCTTTATAGTGGAAGTGGAACCAGATTCCAAGTTTGATTATGTAGGAGTGAGTTATACTCCTTCTGCATGGCGTCTTGCCATAATGGATTTCCCACAACCCTATTGTAGGTATGTGGATCAATAGATCGAACTATATAGCAATGCATGGGCATCGCAGGTCCTGAAGTTGGAAATACATGAGAAGGCTCCTCATGCTGAGATCGAGTCCTCCTCGAATCTATTGGATTCCCTACAAGGTTTCATGCTTCCTGAAGTGTGGTCTATGCCTTCTTGGGCATCTGCTAAAGCTTCGACATTGACTTCTTATCTGGATGTACTACCTTCTTATTTCCATGTACACAATCTGAGTGTATGGAATCATCTCTGATGTCTGAAACTGGTGGAAGAACAAGAGTATATGCATGTTGCACTCTAGGTTCATGCAAAGTACTCTCCTTATGTGTAATTAGAATAGAGGATTCATTGTCAGAAAACTTAGTGAATTTATACAACCTTAACTCATGATCCACCTCACCAATTGCAATGATGGAATTGTCATGCATGTCAATTACTGAAACTAAATCTGATGTAAAATTCAACCTTTTTACATTTATGAGTAATCTGATAAACTGAGAGCAGATTCATAGAAATCTTTGGAACATGTAAAACATTCTCAAAACTGCCATTGTGGAGTTCCACTCTCCCTTCTCTTGCTACTGCTACTGGAGTATCATCCCCCATGAGAATAGGGGGTCTTGAGCATGGAATCAAGGAAGATAAAACTTACTCTTTCATTGCCATATGATGGGATGCACCAGAATATATAATCCATGAATCAGATGAGGAATTAATTGCAACTAGATCATGATGATTACCTTTCTTAGGAGTAGGATATTCTTCCTTCTGCTTCTTGACTCCCTCTGGAATGAAGTTTCCAATGTTGTTCTCCTGAAGTGCCTGTACCATAAGATCAATTTATTTCTTCATGCATGTATATTCTTCATGATTTGGTTTATTGCAGTAAGTGCATTGCTTTCCCTTTTTCTTGTTCTTGGAATCTGAAGAGTCTTTGGAACCTGAAGAATCATTAAAGGGTTTGGAATATCCCTCCTTCACGTTCTGTTTAGATGACCCTCTTCCATCATGCATGGTGAGTCCATGTGATTTGGGATCTTTCATGAGGCCCATCTGTATGAGTTTTTTTTTCTCTAAGGAGTGTGAAGGTGATCTTTTCCCTATCGGAAAAATTATGAGCAAAGAAATAACCTTCTAGCAGATTTAACCATTTTTCTAATGCATCTGCATCTATTTGTCCTTCAAATATGGGAATATAAAAATTAACTTGTACCTTGAAAGGAGAGGTACTTCCAAAGTGGTCTTTTGATGAAGATGTGTCTTTTTTATTGACATGCATTGAAGGATGTGGGAAAAATTCTCCATCATTTCATCCCTTTGTCGCGTGAGAGCTTGCTCAAGAAACAAATTAATAGAATCGTATGCTCTGTTGTTTTTATTTTCTTCTGTCATGGAGGGTTTCTTGGACGTGCGAGAGTGATTGTCTTCACGAGAGACAAGATCAAGACCCAGATTTCTATACTCGGACCTTGTCAGGGACATGCACTGAAAAACGATCAAGAGCAGCCTGCTCTGATACCACTGATCTGAATTATTTTCAACATGAAATGAGAGTGGTTAATTAATAAAGAAATATATAGAGATATCCAATAATATAACATAAATGTATCAAAGATGCAACCATAAACACAAAGATACATTAATACACATTTTTTTTATTAATGAGCGAAAATGTACGAAGACTGTAAAAATACAGAGTGAAAGACTCACTAGAATGGTGGCAGCTTGTCTCTGAGAAGAGATGTGTCTTCTACTCGCATTCACAAGAAGATAATTTTATAATGAGGCTCCAAAGGCCTTTTTATCATAAATAAAATCCAAAACCCTAACCCCAGAAGATGAAAAGCCAACAATTTTGTGGACCCTATTTTGGGTAGTTTGGTGTATCAACTTCCTGGGGGTGTAACTTTGGCATGCGATCTTCATTTGGGGCGCATGATAGCTCCTTGGAAAGGTATCATTGAGGAGATTCATTTAGAGGTCTCAATCATAGACTTCAACTATAATTGAGAATCTATATCCCAAAAAACCTTCATATAGGCCCTCGAAATGGCCCCAAAAGTTAAAAACGATTAAAAATAGTAAATTACCAAAATTGCCAGAAAATTGTTTTGAGCCAGTTGGAAAAGGTGGGTGGCCACCAATATCCACCTGGATTAGGGATATAGAGAGGGATTCAAACATTTATTATGAATAAAGAATATTGAATCCACTAAATAGGGGCAAAGAGAAGGAGGAAGGGAGGGAGAGAGAAATATAGGCAAAGAGAGAGTGAGAGTGAGACTAACAACAAGGAGAGAGAGAAAAGATAGAGGGAGAAGGGGGGTAGAGAGAGAATGTGTGAGTGTGAGAGAGGGGGGAGAGAAATAAAGA
>ML777031.1:779810-799696 GCA_009831015.1 Picea engelmannii | reverse complement strand
ATATATATTAACAAGGACAGATAATGTGTATTATATAAAAGAGTGTTGTAGCCTGGCTAAAACCAACTAGAGATTATAAAATCAAAGTGTTCAATAGAGTTCAACAAAGTAGAGGGAATGAGCATCCTCAATTAATAGATATCTTTCAAAATTTTGTACAAAAATAAAAGAGGCTTCTTGATTGGATTGTACTCTAACTAAATAACAGATCTTTAACAAAATGAAGCATGTCTATAATATGTAAACTGTAATGCATGAATCTAGCTAGCATAATTTCAATTATGTGTCCACTATCGCTTGAGAATATTCCTGCATGTCGGAAATTGGTGGCAGTGGTTGTGGATTCTCTACCTTGTATGAAGCCCGGGAGTATGTTGAGGGAATTCATGCATTCAATCCAGGAGCTGCATCTCTAGGGCCGTGCTTATCTTTTCCCATTTGAGAAATTTGTTTTGCATGCTTGTTGAGCTTTCTTAGCACAATGACCATCTTTTTATCATGCCTATTTTCACTTTATTGCGTGGCTTTCTCAAGTTGTGCATGAGAATGTTTGAGGGCTATGATTTTCTGTCGTTGATATTCCATTTTCCCTTGAAGTGCCTCCAATTCATAATTAGTGCAATCACATGCTAGGAGGATTCTATGCCACATGGTAATTGAAAAAAAACAAAGAGTCCAAGAGTTCTTGTGAGAAATTTGTGAATGGTGGGGAGGTGGAAGTAAACAACAATTAGAAGTAAGAATAATAACTCCCATCACTTGAGTATCCTTGAAATTTGTCACCATGAGCGTTTCACCTTCGATGTCATGCATGAAATCCGTCCATAGTACCGATGATGATGGTAAGATACATTGGTACTAGGTGTTGAGAGCCATGGGAAGGACGAGCAACGAACTATAAGGGGATGAACATCTCATGATGATGCCAAAGTGAGAGTAAATCCCACATGTGGAGAGTATGTAAGGAGAGAGAGCTTTTAATTCCACCATCCATAGATATGATTCCATATGCCATCTGTTGTAGGTTGCGCATGGAGGTGACGTGAGGCACATGTATGGAGAGGGAAATGCTTTGGTTCATCCTGATGTATCTGTTATTATGAGGGGGGAGTCACATCACTCATCCCAAGAACATTTTTAATACTTTTTATGCCTCCATTGTCCCTTTAATCTTTAATGTTTGCAATTATTGCAATGTTAATTCCACCTTTGTCAATAGTGTTGATTGAAGATGCACTCTTTGTTTCTCCTATACCCATGATATTAAGGAATAAATCCCATGGTTGTTACCTCATTAGTCAGTAAAGCCCCTTGATTCACCATCTTGGATTTCTTGGCTAGTTGATCTGCCTCTTGATTTTTTTGTCGAAGAATATGGAAGTATTCCACTAAGTGGAAATTTTGCTCCTCAAATTTGATTCTTTGGTAGATTCTTCATAAGGAGGACTAAGAGCTATAGTTGATGTGTTTCAGACTTTTTATCATCAATCCAGAGTCTCTTATGACAACAATGATCTGTGTTTTGTTTTCAGGTATCAGAGTCAATCCCATAAATGTAGTCAAAACTTCTGCTTGATTATTTGTTTTGTTTCCCAATCCCATGAGTATCTGATGTTTTGATTTCCTCCGCGATCAAATATGACCCCGGGCCTATCACCCCTTATATAGTTATATATATTACAATATACAATTAATAATAATTAATTTATTAATTATATAAATGATTTGTGTAAAATATTGTTGTAATAATAATTTATATAAACTATATTATATGGTTAGTAATTATTATTTTATTTTCTTTTCTTTTGGTTGAAAATGATGATAACAACGCATTTTTTTTAATATGTTAACATGTTATTACATAACATATAGTAATTATATTTTAATTATTTATATGAAAAGTTGGAATCTAATTATAACATTATAAAGTTTAAGGAAACTCGTGCTTTTTGCCATATTTTTCAATATTGTGTAATAAAGTTTAAAGAATTTTTATGTTTTTCATTGTCATTATCATTAAACTTTTAAGGTTAAATTTAATAATATTTTAATTAAATATATTAAAATTAAAATTAAAATTAATCTTTTAAAATTTTATTTAATAAAACATAAACTTTATTTAAAAAAATTATTTAACCAATACTAAAAAATTATTCATTGTGCATTGCCACCAACCTCTTTACAATAAATATGTAAAAACCCATGAATAATGCTAAGCATTAGTTTATTATACTATAAACAAATAGTTAAATGGAAATGATGTGTTCTATTAAAAAAAAAGTGAAATGAAAATGATTTGTTGTATTAAACGCAAGTGGTAAGTATGGAAGGAACAAATCAAGAGGTTCAGTATTCAGTTCAATAAGATATCATTCATCTATACTTACCGTGAATTTAACGAGGTAGCAAACGCTCTGTCTAAAAGAGTGTTCAAGGATCTTGATCACTGTGGGGAGATCATCTACATCTAGTGGGTAGACAGTGAGCCATGCTTCACTAAATTTATAAAAGTTTTATGATTCCTATTTGTTGCTTATGGATCCTTTGGCAATCAGAATATTATGTTGTGTAGGTCTTCTGATTTTAGCATCGGGGTATCCTTTTTTTGTATGGAAGGTGGTAACTTCTAGGCAGATGTGCTCTCGGTTTAAAGCTATGATTGATGCATTGTAAGCTTGATTATCACATTTTGGTTGTCACAGTTTTTCGACATATGAAAATCTAATATTTTGAAAGAAGTTGATCAGTGATGTAACATTTTATATTATCTAATATAAAGAGAAATTTTCTTGTTTGGAAAAAAATGGTGCGTGGACCCTTTATTAAATGTTTATTTACAATTTTTGATGTTGTGGATTTAATTATGTGGGGATTTAGTATCTTTTATAGAAACAAGTAGTGATCAAATTTGAAGGGCTATTCTTAATTTCAAGTTGAAGGATATATATTTATTTAACCTTTCCATGATGAAAAGTTGAAAAAGTAGTTGTACTTTAATTTACAAGAGTAAACTATTTACACACTTCAAAAAAAATATTCTAAATAAAAAAATAACCTTCCAATTATTAGTCCCTGCCGTAGGCGTAGAGGGACTATAGCAATCGATAAATCATTTACCTGGTATTAGATTGTGTATTGACCATAAATATATCCATATTGTCTATTGTTGGAACAAGGGAAGTGAAGACATCGATTTTAATATAATAAAAAGTATCATGTTTGTCAAGATTTGACTGGACAAAGGATTGGAGGTCTTATTGCAGCCTTCGCTATTCCCAATGTTAAATATCTTGACCTGTCCAAAGTATTTGGTAGTAAATGGTCTTTTTGAATTATATATTTTATTATGCATTGGTTGATGGTGGATTAATGCTAGCATTAGTTCGAATGTGTCCCTTAGCATTTTCTGCTGGGTAGAATAGATTCTCCACCATATTACTATGTTTGATTTTTTCTTTATTTTTGCGTGCTTCGAGAGAACAAGCTTGCCACACTGCATATTTTCTTAAATGTTTGCACAGGCCTATGCCCTTCGACGGTCCTGACAGTCTTAACTGTTTACCTAATAGCTCTGGCAGTGTTAAATGATTATTGTACAGATGGGTTGCAATATAGTTTCGTTCATGGTCGACATCGGTGCTCGAGTGTTCGATCCTTGTTCAGTGCTTCGTTCCATAGTTCTGGTTCTTGTTTGATTTAGCTTTGCAAAGTTTAGGTCCTGCAATTTCAATTCGAGCTCTTTGTAGTTGTTCACTGGTTTGTTTTTATTTCAACTTTGCAAGTTGTTGGACCTGTTGTTGCGGTTTGCAGTTTTTGGGGCTGAGCTCTTGTCACCCTTTGTTGATGGGTACGTTTCCCTGTTGTTGTTGTTTTTCAATGGTGGCAGTCCCACCATCTTTGTCTGTGCTCTTAGTTTCTATTCCTGGAAAGCATGTGTCATGCACTACAAAGGGCTTTACAAAAAGTAGTTAGGAGCCATTAGAAGAGGGAACCATCGGGCGGGGTCTGTACGTAGGGTATGATTTCATTCTGTGGGTGGGAACACTGCGTCTGCCTGTTCTATTTTTGCTGAGTAAAGTTATTGTTTTATTTATTTGTCTGTTTTCTTTTCATCTGTTGTAGGGACTAGGGGGGATTGAAGTTGAGAAGAAGAAGGTTCAAAGATACATATGGGAATTGGTGCCCTTCTTTGTTTTTTTTTCCTATTTTGCTACCTTTTATTTTTTTCTCCTGCTTTTCTTTGTTTTCATAGAAAGTGAAACTATGTAGCAAATAGCTTCAAAGTGACAGTTGAAGAGATGGACGAGGTAATAGATGTTGAGTCGTACAAAATAGCTGCACAGTCCATTGTACATGACATCATTGATGTGGTTTTGCATAGCAATGCACATTTTAGATTGGATGCATTCTCGTATACTATTGGGGATTGCCTTTTTGATACATTCAAGTTTCTATTGCATTTCCGCTATTCGTCGAAAAAGCTGCGCAATGGATTGATAGATTATTTATTGACCTATTTTAAAAATGGCGATGTCGAGGCTTTGCAGTCCTATGAATACGAACTTGAATCTGATTTTCTTCGGCAGTTGCATGGATTACAAGATGTCAGCACACATTTTTCAAAAATGTCGTTGTCTGCATCTCCAGTTTTGCCTCTGCATGAGAGGGGACTTTGGGGAGATACATTTTGTATACGATGGCTATCTAACTGGCTGAATATATCAGTTGCCATTTGGTCATTGACAAGAAAAAAAAGATATCTACTATTCAATAAAATTGCATGTGACAATCCATATTGCATCTTGTTCCATGATGCCAATGCCGTCAGTGGCCATTATGAACCACTAGTGTACAAAAAAATGCCCATATGAAATATAAAAGGTCCTCGTATCTACTTGTCCGTTATTTGCAAAGACCTTCAATCGCAATGCAAAGGGATTTTGCATGGCATAGATTGCCATGGTTTATAGCTGGCAACAAACGTTGTGTCTAGCTGTGGAGATAGTCTGTTCAATGCAATTTGTTGTTTGGTACCAACAGAATTCGATGTTTAGTCACTTCGACTTTACAATATACAGTCCTTTTGCAATGCAATTATAGGAGACAACCAACCGAGTTTTAGGTGCTTGCATCAGCACCTTTGCCCATATCTCGTAGAAAATATGCCGACAGTTGGAAGTTGGCAGGAATACCTTGTGAACATGGCACTTCCATATGAAAAAGGGCATATGGAGGGTTGAAAATTCTATTTGCAATGGTTGTCTGTCATATTTAGGGTTAATATCCAGGTGTGGTTGCCCTTGCCATATGCCACTGTCCATTCCTCGGTTATTGATTCAAATTGCGATTGAACTATTGACATCCTTTCGTTGAAAACAGATACAACACATATCCATTATGAACCTTTGCTTACACATATCGGTAGTTCAGGGTTGACTGTCCGTGCCACCCAAACGACATCGAATTTGCATACACATGGAATGTTTTTTTGTGAAAATGAAAGTCCTCCCAGTTGCGATATGGGCAGATAGGGCTTGAACAAAAAAAACATGCATAAAATTCATGACAGTTGTGATGAGGCCATAGATGGCTTAGAGAAAAAACGTAGAGTAAGTTATCACAATTTGAAAAAAATTATTCGTCAAATTCGCCCGACTTTTGATAAGGTCATAGAGACCTTGAACAAAAAACGTAAAGTAGTTTCTCAGAAACCGGGTGAAAGTGACATTCATCCCAGTTGCCACCAACTCATCGTGCCTTTGGGCAAGAAACATAGACTAAGTTACCACAACTTGAAAAAGGTCACGTGTGAGAGAAAAAAATACATTGGTACACTTCCTTTTAGAGAGAAACTCACATATGACAATGTAAAGAAATTTGGTCATGTAGAACAAAGCATAAACAGGTGCGATTGCATATCCCAGAATGGTGATGCAACTGTACGACTTCATGATCTACAAGGAACACCATGCAGTAGTAGCAATAAAAAGAAGGAAACAATTTCTACGAATACTTCCTTGCGGAAAAAAAATGCAAGACATAACTACATGGAACAAATTAAAGACACTCCTTCCATTGCATGTGCAATTTCTGAACAATTGAATTTTTGTCTTCCATGCAAACGATCACTTGAAAATGGAAAACTGCCACAATTTTCTACCCCTGACCGAATAAGATGTAATACAACACTAGAAGATGTAAGTGCACTTACGAAAATCGAGGCGAGACTTGTGTCTCTACGAATTGCATTTGCCCAAATCAGACCTTGGGGTTATAAACGACCCCAGATGGGCTTAACAGGATCAATTATTAATGTGTCTGTTCAGCTAGATGTTGTGCAAAACGCGTTGACACAATCTATTAAAAATGCAATTACAATCGTTGTGGCTCTGAAAAGACGCTTGCGATAAAAAAATACCTATCAGACAGGCAAAGTGCATGTGCATGCTGTTATGAAAGCATTAAAGGAATTATGTTCCAAAGCCCTGTACAAAGCAGAGAACATTTGTATAAATGCCAACTGGAATAGTGTTCTCGCAGAAGAATATGGAAACTCTGCAGATACTCTTGAAAATCCTAGTGATTTTGATGCAAGTGATGAATCGGACAATGAAACAGCTGTTGAAACATTGGTGCATGGATTCACTGATTCACAGTGCATTCGTGACTTGTAAGACAAAATTGTTGAAATTGCACCTGCCGAGGGGCAACGTCCACTTGGAATATTCAAGGAAAAATTCGCTGAGGAAATGAACTTTCCAACACTCTTCTATGGAGATCCAAGTGGCACTGATATTACAGAACGATTCATTTATCATAAAATAGTTCAATGGGAGCTGCTACATTCAAGCGGTTGCTTCTCCTGTCACATAACAAATTTGTTTTTCAAGACAATGCACATAACAATCGAGCAAGTTATGTCCTGCATTTGGGTTCGAATAAGAAAATGCCAGTTACAAGGAAGAAAGTTGTTCGTGAAGGATGTGAAGCACAAAGTTAACCTAGAAAAAATTTCTGAAATCTGATATTGGATACATAGATTTCAAAAACATCTGCACCTCTCCTGACTATTTGCAACAAAACAAAAAAAATATTTTTGCAATGATCCGACAATGAGGCCCGCCAACATTTTTTGTCACATTTACAAGTGCAAAGCACTACTGGGATCCATTGGTGGTTGTGGTATCTGACCTGCATAAGAACAGGAAACGTAAAAAAGAAACCAATACACTGGAAAATAGTGACATTGACTACATCATAAGAAAAGACCCTATGACATGTACTCACTACTATATACACAAAATAAATGCTTTGAGACAATTGATATGCCATGATGAAACATTTTTCGGAAAAATATTGGACTACTTTTTTGTCACTGAATTCCAGAATAGGGGAAATGAACATGACCACGCACTGTTGTGGATAGAGGATGCACCAATGTATGGAGTCGATAACAATTCATAGATCAAACAATTTGTGGATAAATACATAACATGCAACATAGATCATTTGGATCTAGAACTTGTGAAAGTCCATAGAAATTACCATACAAGAAGTTGTAGAAAACGAAAAAACTCACATTGCAGATACAACTTTCCCGTGCCACCAATGAGAGCTACAAGAATCATAGAGCCAATTAGTGGAGAGGAAAATGTTGTTGTTGAGAAATCTAAATCCTTGTTTGCATTTCTAGAAGAAGGGGGATTGGACAAAATGATGAGCTTTGATGCCTTCTTGACACAGGTAAATATTTCATAAGATGAGCACATCCAAGCCATACAATGTACGCTTAGGAAACCAACACTTTTCCTTAAATGAAAACTCTCCCATATTTGGAACAACAGTTTCTCCAAGGATATGCCAGTTATGTGGAAAGAAAATATAGATGCACAGTACATGTTGGATGCATATGCTGCAGCATCATACTGTACCTCGTATATGGCAAAGATTGAAAAATCTATGACAACTGCATTCAGAAAAATACGCAAAGAACATGAAAGAAGTCAAATTGATGCCATACAAATGATACACACACTTGGAAATACATTGCTTAATCTTCAACAAATGTCTGCTCAGCAAGCAGTTCACATTGCACTTTCCTTGCCCCTCACTTGTAGTTCAAGAAAATTTGTCTTCATAAACACATCTCCACTTGAAAAACGCACATTTGTCCTTAAACCACCGGTTTTGCTGCAACAAGAGCCCGACAATTCAGAGGACATGGTATGCCACTCTATTATTGATTATTACATCCAGCATCCATCTTCTATTAGGCATATCTGCTTAGCAGAATTCGTATCGCATTACAAAAAAAATAGTGCACCCATATCAAAAAGAAAAAAACCCTCTGTCATACGATTTGTCAAATACAACAAACATTGTGACTATGAAAACTATTGTAGAGAAAAATTGTTTCTGTACGTTCTATTCGATGAAAACGAAGAGACATTAATGCATAACTTATGTACATGGGAGGTTGTGTATCTTGCGTCTGAGACTATGGTGCACATCAATGAAGCTAGATTTACCTACAATGTTAATCCAACATGGGGCGATCTAGAGGTTTCACTTAATGACCTAGAAAACCCTGGCGATCATGATGACACATTCAGTAACCCAAAAACAACCAGAACTGTTTTCGAGTCGTATGACTTACAAGGAGATTTTCCTCGTTCTCCAACAGCTAGAAGTGAAAAACGTATCAATCTTGGTTTTCAAGTTACAAAACATCCTTTCCTAATTGAAAATAATGAATACCACAGAATAAGACGTCTGTTGAATCGTGAACAACAAACAATTGTAAAGGATATTGCTCTTAAAAAACACTTGAACATGAACAATCCTGTGCACGTGTTCCTTACAGGCGGAGAAGGAACAGGCAAGACATTCATAGTAAAAGCATTGTTCCAAATGCTTATACAAATCTATGATTCAAACAATTCCTCTGATCCTATGAAACCAAAGGGCCTAAAAGTTGCATACATAGGAAATGCTGCGTACAATGCTGGTGGAACAACAGTCCACTTTGCATTTGTAATGCCTTTTCACAAGTCACAGTTTCTTCCACTTAGCAAGGAAATGTTGGATACATTATCTAAGCTTTATGAGGAACTCCAACTTGTCTTTATAGATGAAGCATCTTTGATTGGGAGTCGGTTCTTGTATTCCATTGACAACTGACTAAGAAGCATAAAACATGTGCAGACGAAATACTTTGGAAACATTGACATGATATTCTGTGGGGATCTTTACCAGGCACAACCCATCCAAGATTCTTTGATATTTGAACAACCCACGGTCAACATGGAAACAGTCACCCATGACTTCTAGAGGGACAATATTAAATGCTTTGAGTTGCATACTACAATGCACCAAATATATGAATGCGCACCAACAACCAAACACATGATGACTTGACCCATATCAATTTGAAATGCTTCTGGCCTACACCAACAAACCCAACATTCCCTTACCTGTTCTATAGAAATAAGGATGTTGCAAACCATAATAGCCACATGCTCTCCATAATGTTGGGCGATGATATCATCATCAATTCCATTGACCTGGAAGAAGACAACCATGGAAATGTGCCACAACATGAACATTCAGTCACTTTACCTTTGCAACTTGTCCTCAAATTAGAAATGTTGGTTGAGATATATGCCTACAACTATGATTCACAGGATGGCTTGGTGAATGGTGCAGATGGAATACTGAAAAGCTATACCAAGACAAAAAAAGTGGATGTCGTTTGGATTAAGTTCCATGAACCACATATAGGCAAGCGACAAGCAAGCAAGTTGTCTTATCTATATAATTCAAATACTGGAAGTGATTAGACACCTATTTTGTGAATATCGAAGCCAGTATCAACATCAGCAAAGATAGGTCAAATGAAGATTCAAAAACAGTTTCCGATTAAACTTGCATGTGCACGTACAGTCCATAGATCACAAGGACTAACACTTGATAAAGTTGCTTTTCAACCTACTGGAATTTAGATACATGGACTTGTCTACACAACACTATCTCGTGTTAGAAGCATAGAGTCCTTGTATTTACTAAGTCCTCTCACAAAAGATAACTTCAAAGTGAAACAAAAAGTTGATATTGAAATGGAATGACTGAAGACCACCACAAAATGGCAACTGCATTATGATTACCAATCCATACAAACAAATTCATCTGTGTCAATTCTTTCGCTTAACACACGCAACTTAAATGCACACATGGATGATATACTGAATGACTATGATATAATGCAATCCGATATTTTGTGCTTGCAAGAAACACACATGGCATTATGCACGCAGAAAAAACAATTCCCAAATCACAATTGCATATCAAGTTACATTACACATGGGGTCATGATACTAGTGAAAAAACATCTACCAATTTTGGACCATATACATATCGAAGAAAACAATGTTGTGCTGGTGCTTTTCTCATGAAATAAAAGTTGCAATACTGAATATGTATGTTGCTCCCCATGCAACATTCTCCAACATAGTACATGTTATTTCCAATGCATTGACCCATTTCCATCTGAATGGACCCATTGTACTTGTAGGAGACTTCAATATCGATATGCTACAAAATACTGACAGAACAAAAGAATTGGAAAACTACATGTGCAAATATAGTCTCCGCTTTCTTATGAACAACACAGTCCATCTGCAAAATACACTAATTGACCATGTCTTGTCCAATGTGCCCATTCCTCAATATAGTATGTTTTTCTTAGACACATATTGGTTTGATCACGATACAATTGGTATTGCACTTGAATTATGACATATACATCAAAGTTATTGCAAACTCATATTTGTATGTTTCAAAGCATACATGTATGTCTGATTTATACACACATCACTCTAGACGGTGTTCTACTTGAATTATAAAATTTACGTTGTGCAGGGAAAAAAAAAAGGTACATCCTCCCAAAAACTATTTCTAATTCTATACAACGTATTCTATTTTTTTTTTTGTATATATACATAGTAGTTGTCTTTTTCTTAACATCTAAACTTATTTTCATATTCGTTTTTCTTTGTACTTTTGTTCATAGAAATAGACAGGAAAAAAGAGGATGCAAAGAAATCCTACTCACACATGTAGACCAAACCATGCAAAGGTGCACCCTTTTCCTACCCGTGTTCCACAGTAAACAGTTTTTCATTTACTTTCTCTGTGTTTGTCAAACTTATTTGCAGCTATGTTTTTTTTTGTTTTTTTTGTTTTGCGTGTAGAGGCAACTACCCTGCACATCCGCCATCCAACAGATGTGATGTTGGGTCGGCCACCCCGCAAGTCCACTTATGAATTTCTATATCACCCAACCATAACGGCTATTCGCAGGACAGGAAACATTAGAGGCATATTGTGCAGCTCGCAAGTGCGCGATCCAAATAATGGCATCTAAAATCTCAGCCACCCCGCAAGTCCGCCTATCAAATTGTATAATGCGGAACTGTATGTCCTATTTGTAGAACACAGAACAATAGAAGGCTTTTTTTGACCCCTCCCGCCCGAGAACCCGCAAGTATGGAATGTGATATGGATACATGGTGTATAAAATCTGATGTCGATACTTAATAAAGGTACATATCTAATTTTGCCTCGTTTCTACACACACCAGTCTGGTAACCACAGAGTTGGTGTTGCACATGAATTATGAAATATGCACTAGGAGTTGGACAGAGACAAGTCCGCGATCCAAATAAGTGGCTAAGTATGGAATAAGGGATCTGTGCATATTTGATATGTATTGCTCATTTCTAGGATCCCGCCAGCCCTGGAGTAGAATGTTGAGCTGGCCAGGATGCAAACCCACTTGTCAAATTATTCTCATAAGCTATTTGTAAGTAACCTATCAATAGAGCCCCATTTTTTACCCCGCCAGCCCGAGAACCCACGATGCAGAAACTGTCAAGGGTTTATAAAATATAAGCCAACTCGCAAGTCCTCTTGTCTATTTGTATATCGCAGAACTGTGTGTGCTATTTGTAGAACGCCAAACAATAGAGGCATTTTTTTGAGCCCGCCCGTTCGAGAACCCGCCATCTCGAAAATGGCAAAGTATGTGCTATTTGTAGAACATAGAATAATAGAAGGCTTTTTTTGACCCCTCTTGCCCAAGAACCCACAAGTATGGAATGCGATATGGATACATGGTGTATAAAATCTGATGTCGATACTTAATAAAGGTACATACCTAATTTTGCCTCGTTTCTACACACACCAGTCTAGTAACCACAGAGTTGGTGTTGGACATGAATTATGAAATATGCACTGGGAGTCAGACGGAGCCAAGTCCATGATCCAAATAAGTGGCTAAGCATGGAATAAGGGATCTGTGCATATTTGATATGTATTGCTCGTTTCTGGGATCTTGCTATCCCTGGAGTAGAATGTTGAGCCGGTTAGAACGCAAACCCACTTGTCAAATTATTGTCATAAGCTATTTGTAAGTAACCTAGCAATAGAGCCCCATTTTTTACCCCGCTAGCCCGAGAACCCGCGATCCAGAAACTGTTAATGGTTTATAAAATATAAGCCAACCCGCAAGTCCCCTTGTCTATTTGTATATCGCGGAACTGTGTGTGCTATTTGTAGAACACCAAACAATAGAGGAATTTTTTTGAGGCCGCTCGTTCGAGAACCCGCCATCCCGAAAATGATAAAGTATGGAATGACATTCGTACATTGCTTCGTTGAGAAATTCTGACTCATGCACCGTCAGCATTGTAAACTCATCAATTTCATTATGCACTTTCACACTTGGCCATTCCTTCCTTGCTTGCTCTTCCTCGTGCCCGTCACCTTCGCATATCTGCATAATAAGAAATAATGTTTATATATATGTGTGTGTGTGTGTGTGTCTTCTTTCTAAATATTTAATGCTAACAGGTCATCGTGAAGGCACTGTCTAAGCTGTCATTGATGCGCGCAAGGCTCGAGAATTTTTTCCATCAATGCAATTTATGTGAAGTCTTTTCTTATCCCTTCCCAGTATTAATTTCAAATGCCATGGAATGTCATTCGCACGTGGCCAAATTGCTTCCTTCCAGAAACCTCCAATCTCTTCCAAGTATTAATTTGAAATACCATGGAATGTCATTCGCATGCCGCCACCTTGGTTCGTTCATGAAACCTTCACTCCTTCGTCGTAAATGCCACCTTCTCACTTCAAAGTATGAAATAATTAAGATTTAATTCTAACAGGTCATCATACAGTATACATAGATATTGTCATTAATAAGGATATTTTCCATTCGCACGCATGGAAGCAATGTTTCTGGGGGATTATATTGTCCCCTCTAGTTCTTCATTTCAAGCAGCATCTGGAGCAAATCAATGTTTCAACAAAGTACTGGCACCAACTCTACAACAATTTTGTAGAAATACAATGAACATCTTCCTCATGACCTTCCCGTGCACAAGAAGGGAAAAATAATTGCAGGGGAGGCGAAGTAGCCCAAAACTTACAGTGAAAACATGGATCTTGACGCTGATCTGGAAATCATATTCTGCAACCTTGATCAGACCGCAGACGAAATTCATCCTACCTGCTCAATGGACATGGTTGATACCCTAATTTTTTATGAAGATGAATCCTATGTATTCCATAATGTTGTTTTTGAATCCGAATCAAAAAAATTAATCATTGAAAAAAAAGATGTAAATAATAACCAAAGAATACATTGTTCGGAACTTCACCTTGCCAATATGCAGGCGTCCAAATATCTCAACTTCACATGGCAACCAGAGATGCTCTTCATGTCTTTGTTGCACTCATTGAAGCCGAAAATGCCAGACTAAAGAACCGCATTAAGGAATTAGAGGAAGCTTTGTTTCCTATGTCATTGCTTCACAGTTCTTATGCGAATAACAATGCCTTCTACTACGTGTACTCCTGCAACAAATCTAAAAGGGTCCTCCAGCTTCCTCGCATCCTGTAGAGGATATGTCGAGAAATATATCAACAAAATAATGGAACTGATTATGAAGGCCTAGGAAACATCACAAAATATGGATTCCCTGGGGAGAAGGGCACATAACTTGCTCCTACTTTTGCAGACGGATTTAAAAAATGAAGAAAGTTTCTATGTGCACAAGGTCATCCCTTTTGCCTTTCATGTCAACAACATGGCAGAGACTAGAAGAAGACAACATGATCTCCCTTCCAAAAAACGGCTCACTCAACTAGAAGCATGCTGAAAACAGAAAGTGAAAAATCTGCATGTCATTGTCCAGTCATGTGAGCAAGCAATATCAAAGAAAGAAACATTATTGACAAAGCTCACCAAAATAGACTTACCAGGAAACACAAGCAACTTCCAGGATCCCAGCTTAATCCTCAACTCACTGGCGTCAACCAAGCAATATTTCAATAAACAAGTTGATAATTTGAAAGCCTTGTCTTTAGAAATTTTTTACAGCATTATTGAATATCATGAACGAGAGGTGGACAACTGGCTAGTCCGGTATTCGATACATAATGCATACATTGATGAAACTTTGTGCAAAATTTCAATTGATCTAAGCGAATTAGAAACTAAAGTTTTCAACATTCAAATCCGCAATGACATCAACGTTGCCCCTTTCAGAAACTATATTGAAGAGAACTTGAAGTGGGTCATTGCCCAAATCGAACACGGAAATGCATAGTTCTTTCTTTGTCAATTCAGTTATTCCAACTTCTCTTAGTAGAAATCTATAGCCAAAAAATGATCTTACCATTTCTACTTTTAAGGTATTACATTCTACCATGTCCAACTCCTTTCCACAGTCCTATTTCTTGTACATATTTCTGTTATGGTTTGTGGAAGCCCCAATCCCAGTCTATATGACAAACACATTTACATTTCCAGAGATATGTAACAAACTATTAATTTTTTCATATACTCCAAATAAAATTATTATTTTGTCTGCTTATATATTTATGTCTTCCTAGATTTTTATCTTCAACCATGCTGAATGTGAAGACATTCTGTTTAATTTATCTCAATTTTGTTTTTCTCCTATGCATCTTTTGTCCGGCCTGGTTATTATCAAAATAAAGTATGAAATAAATCACTGACTCAAATTTGAGATATCATCTTATATATATATATATATATGTGTGTGTGTGTGTGTGTGTGTTTCTTTAAATTTCCAGGAATATCTAACAAGTTTCATTATTTTTTATATAAACGTCATGAAATTGTGTTCGCTACTTTTTTTGTACTCAAATGTCTAGACAATATGTCATTTCTTGGATCTTTACCACCTGTGCTTCATACTTTTGCCACAAAAGCCCTTAAAATTTAAATAGTTCGCAAATCCGCTTCTCAATTTGTATATCGCTGAACTGTGGGTGGTATTTAAAAAATTGCAGATTTGGTATGTGTAATTTATGCTCTCCAGGAACCTGTAATTCGATACATTTCAATTTCTTGTATCCACTAGCCCCTGTTTTAAAGAAAACTAATTCGGGAATGCTATTTATTTGGTCCTTTTGTCCACCACCCTTTGTAACAGACGTTGGCAGAAGGACATGGAACAACATAAGCTCCATTTTTAGGTCACCACCTCGAGAACCCGCGATCCAAAAACTGGACAAGTTTCGATTTAGGGTTCCCTCCATGCTTTAATTTGGGAATGCTAGTTTTTTTTCCTGCTTTTATGTGTTCGTAAAATTTCATAGATAGTATGTACACAGAGTTATGTATTTTCTATGTATAGTTTATGGTCTCCACTAACCTATAATTTCATAAATTTTAGTTTCTTGTGTCGATGAGTGCCTTTTTTAAAGAAAAGTAATTCGTGAATGCTATCTATTTGGTCCCTTTATCGACCATCCTGTATGCCTATGTAAAGAAAACTGATTCGCGAATGTTAAATTTTTTGAACACAAGCCCCTTAAAATTCAAATAGTCCGCAACTGCAATTGTCAATTTGTATATCGCGGAACTGTCGGTGCTATTTGTAGGACACAGACCCACAATCCAAAAACTGGTCAACTCAAGAACCCACTCTTTTAAAGAAACTAATAACAAACATTAGTACTATGTTTTTCCTTTCTTTCTCCACGAACATATGTAAAAAGAAAAACTAGTTCGGAAATGCTAAACTTGTTTTAATTAATTATAAACGATTTTATTGATATTAAAATAAGTTATTGAGTTTATTATTTCACTTTGCTTATTCAACACGAACCTCTCCAAATTCAAATAATCTGCAAGTCCAATTGTCAATATGTATATCGCGGAACTCTACCTACTATTTGTAGCACAAGGAACAAAAAAATCCCGCATTTAAGGTCCGCAGCCCGATAACCCGCCTAATTCCGCAATGCAATTTTTTTCATGCTTATGTTCACCAGCCTATGTAACATACATTAGTACTATTTTTTTTTCTTTTTTTGTCCACCAACATATGTAAAAAGGAAAACTGATTTCAGGAATGCTAAACTTGCTTTATTTAATTATAAATTATTTTATCGATACAAAAAGTAAGTTATTCAGTTTATTATTTCAATTTGCTTATTTGACACGAGCGACTTCAACTTCAAGTAATCCGCAATTCCGGCTGTCAATATGTATATCGTGGAACTCTAGGTGCTATTTGTAGACTGCAGAACAACCGATGCCCAATTTGCAGCCTGCCAGTCCGACAACCCACGATCCATAAATTTCAAATAGTCCGCAAAACAACTTCTCAATTTGAATATCGTGGAACTCTCGATGCTATTTGTAGGCAACGGAACAACACAAGCACAATTTTCAGCCCGCAACCTTGACAACCTGGAATGAAGCTTCTGTGCATGCTCTATATATCTACTTCATCAAATCACATACTCTATTTTTGTAGGCCACAGAACAACAAAAGCCCGATTTTCAGCTCGAGAACCCAAGATCCAAAAATTCAACTAGTTCGCAAAACTGCTTGTCAATTTGTATATCGCGGAAGTCTAGGTGCTATTTGTAGATCACGGAACAACAAGTCCCCAGCCCGACAACCCACGATCCAAAAACTAGCTAAGTCAAGAACCCGCTCTTTTTAAGAAAACTAATTCGGCAACACCATTGTTTTCATACTTATGTTCACCACCCTATGTAACAAACATCAGTACTATTGTTTTTTCTTTTTTTGTCCACTAGCATATGTAAAAAGAAAAACTTATTCGGGTAACAACAGAAGCCCGATTTTCAGCATGACAGCCCTAGAACCCGCGATCCAAAAATTCAAATAATCCGCAGGACCGCTTGTCAATTTGTATATCGCGGAAGTGTTCGTGCTATTTGTAGACCACGGAACAACAAAGCCCATTTTTTAGTCCAGCACCCTGACAACCCGAAAACCCATGCCAATTCTACACCAAACACTTCAACATGAACCTAGGTAACAAACGTTACTACTAATTTTTTTGTGTTTTTTTTCCATGACCATATGTAAAACATATGTTAAGAATACTATTTTGTACACGATGCCCTTAAAATTATAATAGTCCGCAAATCCGGTTGTCACTTTGTATATCGCGGAACTATTCTTTCCACTTTTTTCCCACGTACCCACGTACTTCAACTCCCTGCCCACGTGTCTCATGACTTTAACTTCAGCTTGCTCGAGGCAACGCGCCATTACTCTGAGTGTGTCTTGCTCTGCCTTCACATCCTTTCAACGGAACTCCCTGGGCCTTTACTCTACGCATGCGGTCATTTATGGAAACTCACCAGCTCCACATAACTGTTAAATAAAATGAACCCACAGCTTCGCCTACATGCCACTCCGTAATTGTTGGGTTGCATTTCTTATGTACCAAACATTAATATTTTTTTATAAATTTCAAATAAAACTAATTCAGGAATACCACGTGTACTGCAACTTGCTACCCACGTGTTTAGTCCGCGTCCAACCTGGCAAGGACTACGCTGCCATGCAAAACTTGTTTAAAATGTTAATAGATCAATTGAAATTTCAATAAAAAGTAATAATAAACATACTTTGTAATTTCAAATATAACCTTTTGATGAGTTATATATACATTAATAATAATAAAAATTCATAACAATTGAGTTACATTCTCTTTGGAGGAATTTCAAGGCGTTATAAACGATTATAAAATTTTAGACACAATCACAAAATCAAACTTTTTTGTGAACACCAATATAAGAGCGGATGTTCATTTTAGATCTCAACCATGGGAGTCATGTTCATTTTAGATCTCAATAGAAAAAAAAAATTGTAGTAAATCTTGAGGCCTTTGTTGAAAGGTGATATTTCTATCAACATAATATTAAATCAATGACTGTAGCTCACTTGCACTATAGGCCTCTAGGAACATGACAATCTAGCATGACTGCATCCATTTCTTATTATTCAAGCTAAGATGTTTATGATTTGGAGCTTCCCAAGATCCATGGAAACAGAAAACTAAATGAAAGTATTCATTAAGACAACAAAGCATGTTAATTTTTATTGAGGAAATTGATTGTTCACTTTATCTTTCAAACCTTGTGAAAATGCATGAAAGAGTATGATTCTAGAGAATAATCTCTAATATGTGAGTTTGATGATAATAAAAATTATGCTACCTTCTCCCTAGATTTCTTAAGAATCCCACCCAATATCAAAAATGTTGTTCCAAGAATTAATGCTACAAAGGATATGTCTCCTTAATGCTACAAAGCATCGTCACATTGATGTTAATGTTTTTTTTAATCATGGGTATAACCCAAGAGTATATCCATCAGCTTCCAAGACAAATATACCAATAACTTGTAACTTAGTAAGGGCCAAGGTGGGGCCAATGCATCCCACCTAGGGGTGTCTACTCTTCTAGCCTTATCACAATGAGCTTACATGTACAAACTCTACACCCCTTCAGTTTTGAACTTGTTACCACCAAGGAAGAAACACATGTTCTTAACCATTATGCCCACTCACGTTGTAGTAATGTCAATGTTGCTAGAAACAAGAAGATAACAAAGGAAATGTCACTATGGCAAGTGTTGGAGGCAAATATAATGAAGCAAATTAGATTATGCTAAGCGTGAGATTAAAAAACATGAAGTATGTAAACTAAATGTGATGTCAATCCCTATATTGAAAATAATTGACAATGCTCATAACACATGAATTTAAGTGGGGATTCATAAATACAAGGTGTCTAAGCTTCTTTGGTAAGCTGTCATGAAGTGACACATACAATAGTTCATATGCCAACATACTGGTAAAATATTTATCTAGGTGTGAGCTATGTGATGGATTTAATGTGTGAAAGGGTAAACTGTGAAAGCATACACCGTATTAGGGAATATATACAAGTCAACTATAATAGAGATGATTTTAGTCTTTAGATGCCAAAGACAAGTATTATGTGATGAACCAATACTCATTAACCAACTAAGAATTGGAAGTGAAGACATTTATGGATTATTGCAAATCTAACTCTTCTTTTAATATTTTATGATATTTGTTGTCCTTCATAAATAACAAGTAATATAAAATATTTACATTTTATTTTTAAAGATGTTTTTTCAAATTATCATTTAAAAAAAATTTAAACCTCTTTAAAATAATTAAAATAATAAGAAATATTCAATTTTGATTTTTTATCTTAAGATTATTCATGTATATCAACTCCGAAAATCTTTTTGAGATGGGAGGTATATATTATTGCGTACGATGCACTTCGTTCCTCTAGGAGCTCTCTCTCTTATGATAGGATCCACAAGTTGACATTTTCCACATAAAACATGATGATACAAGTCTTGAACATAATTATGTCGTGTCTCAACTTTTCTAACTATTACCATTACAACGCTTTGTGTGTAGTGAGATTATAAGTGTATTGTATCATATGATACTAATGATTTTAAGGAGATATACTCTAAATATTT
>ML777031.1:691401-768036 GCA_009831015.1 Picea engelmannii | reverse complement strand
TTTAATTTCATTTTTTCATTTTTCTTAGTTTTTTTAGTTTTAATTTATAAAAAAAATTCAATTATATTTTTTTGCTAAATGTTTAAAAATAATGTTATTTAACTACAATAATTTTCTATCTATTAAAGTAAAGGTAAAAAATGTGTTAAAATGATATTTTCTACTATATTTAAAAAAGTATGGAACCATAAATTAATTAAGGAGACGAAAAATAGTATTTTAAAAAATGTAAATGGTAAAAAAAAAAATTAAGATTGAAAGAAGCATGGAAAATGACTAAAAACATTGTTGATAAAAAAATAAAAATAAAAAAACAAGCAGTGGAAACATTATGTATGAGAAAATTTAAAATATAAAAAAAACACCTAAAATGGAAGGGGGATGCTACTGATAGCACCATTTTTAAAAACGAGGTAAAAAACTTGACCCCCACAAGAACTTTGTAGAGTTCTTGTTAAATTGGTAACTATGTTTGTACCATAACATCACTGAGATGTATTATAACACATACTATCATCACCATGCATGTACCATAACACCATAACCATAACTGATCCGTATTTTATGAGCATAAAAAAATGAATACAAATTATTAATAGGTGCTTAACACAGAATAAAAGAGATACAATCAAACTGATTTTCTATTCAATAATGAAATAAGCTGAAACTGTAAAATGCAGTGGAAACAAGCTCGCTAGAATGGTGACGACTTATCTCTGAGAAGAGATGTGACAGTTGAGAAGAGATGTGACAGTTGCGCTCATTCAAAAGAAGATGATTACAATGAGGCTCTGAAGGCCTTTTTACCATAAGCAGGAATGCCAAAAACCCTAGACATCCAAAAACCTAACCCTAGGAGATGAAGCACCAAAAGTCATGTGGGCCCCAATTGGGTAAGTTAGTACATCAACTTCTTGTGGTCGTAACTTTTGCATACAATCTCCGTTTTAGGCGTATGATAGCCCGTTGGAAAGGTATCGTCAAGGGGATTCATTTTAGGCATAATATTGAATGACCATAAATATTTCAAAGTTGTTTTCCCAAAAAACATCGTTTAGGGCCTCAAAACGACTCTAGAAGTGAAAACTGCTAAAAATAGTAAATTACCAAAATTGCCAGAAAACTATTTTGAGCCAGTTGGAAAAGGTGGTTGGCCATTGATATCCACCTGGATCAATCCTCCCTCTTTAGGAAGAAATGGTCTCCATTGCGTTGAGGTCCTTCATCAGATGAGGAAATGTCTGTTGAATTTGGCCCCGGGTGAGCCACTTGCCTTGGTGCAGGAGTTGCCCTGCTTTGATGACTCGATAAATTTGGATCCTTTGCTGTCGAGTGCCCTTGATATGTGTGTCCACAATATGATCATTGGATTCCTGTTGTATGAATTTGGCGTTGAGCTCTATTGGTGTCAGTTGTTTTGCTACTTCTGAGGTGTTCAATAATGGTGGGAAATAAGGGCGAAGGAGATCCACATTGAACACTGGGTGTAGGCCAAGGAAAGGAGGAA
Organism: Picea engelmannii; assembly: GCA_009831015.1. Lineage (NCBI taxonomy): Eukaryota > Viridiplantae > Streptophyta > Pinopsida > Pinales > Pinaceae > Picea > Picea engelmannii. The sequence goes on along the minus strand of ML777031.1, from coordinate 766,529 downwards.
TGTTGAGCTCAAAATAATTATCCCCCCATGGCCTTGGTGATGGTGTACAACCCATAACGGAGTGGGCAAAGCTTCCGATGGGGTCCTGTAAGGCATTATTTTTGCAAGTGCAACCAAACTTTGTCGCCCACCTGAAACTTATGTGGCACCCAATGTTGATCATGGCGTTGTTTGTACTTGTCATTGGACTTCTATAGGATATCCTGAGCCTGTTGGCGGATGTGCTGGATCTGCTCAATGAACTAGGTGGCTTTGTAAGCTTTAGTTGGAGCAGGAGATGAGTCGGTCAGGGTGACCGCAAGGGGAAGTGCAACATCTATGGGACCCAATGGTTGGAATCCCAACCCCACCTGAAAGGGTTTGTGGTCGGTTGAGCTATGCAGGGCTCGATTGTAGCTATGTTGGACATAGGGAAGTCTCTCATCCCATGTGTGAGGGTGCTTTCAATTATACATGCGAAGGATATGCACAATCAATCGATTTACGACCTCGGTTTGGCCATCTGTTTGGGGGTGGAAGGCCGTGGATTTGGTGAGCTTGGTGTCCAACAGTGACTAGAGGCTCCACCAGAATGTGCTGAGAAATCAACTATCCCGATCCGAGACAATGCTTTTTGGGAGTCCAAAATGTACCTAGACTCATTCAAACAAGATCTTGGTAGTTGCCTCTGCTGTGATGCTCTTCTTGCAGGCAACCATAATCGCCATCTTAGAAAAGCGATCAACAACCACAAAAAACCAGTCATTTCCCTGCTTAGTGGACAGGAGGATCGACATGTAGTCCATTGAGATGGATTCACATGGCCTGTCAGGAGTAGGAAGAGGGGTGTACAGGCCCTGTTTCTTAGTGGTCGGTTTGGCAATAGCATAAGCAGTGCAGGACCTGATATACTTGTTGACCTCCTGTTGAAGTTTTGGCTAGTAGAAATGTTTCTGTAGCATCGCCACTGTCTTTTTGACGCCAAAGTGTCCTGCCACCCGATTGTAGTGGGATTCCTAGATCAACTTCGCTCACTCGCTTGATGGAACACAGATATGGCCCAGACGACATAACAACCCATCTTGAAGATGGAAAGTATCAACAACTACATTTGTACCCAACATTTGGTAGGTGGTGGTGAAGTCTGAATTTGTCTCATAGAGTTGAGGCCATCCAGAGGTCTCATGGCCACAAGAGTCTAGCATCGTGGTGAGTTCTGCGACTGGTGGTTTGCTAAGGAAATCAATGACGCAATTGGTGCTTCATGTTTTATACTTGATGTTGAGATGGAATTGCTGCAAGTATGTGGACCACTTTTGATGGTGGTCATTTTGTGTTTTTCCTTGTGTCTGCATGAACTGCAGTGGCTTATGATCAGTGTGGATGACTGTCTCCTTCCCAAGAATGTAATGTCTCCACTGGCAGCAGGCTTGCACAATGGAGTACATTTCTTTGTCGTAATTAGGGTACTTACAGACAACATCGGATAGTGTATCACTATGATAGGCCACGAGGTGGCCATGTTGAGTGAGAATGATGCCCACAACATAGTCTGAAGCATCTGTCTCGATCTCAAAGGGCTATTGTAGGTCTGGTAGTGAAAGTACTGGGGATGAGCACAAACACTTCTTCAAATCATCGAACGCTTGTTCTTGGGACCGGCCCCATGAAAATTTCTCCTTACCACCACCCCTGGTTATTTGGCTGATGGCCCATGTAATATGGGAGAATCCCAACACGAACCTGCGGTAGAAATTGGCAAGGCCTAAGAATATTTAAAGCTTAGTGAGTGTGGTTGGGGCTGGCTAGTCACAGATGACTTGGATCTTGGCTGGATCCACATATATGCCATGCTGATCAATGATGTAGCCCAGGTAATGGACCCTGCCCATGTCGAAGGAGCATTTTTCCAAGTTGGTATATAGCTTGTGCTGCCATAGGGTGTGTAGAACTTGTTGAATATGCTGCAAGTGTTCGACCCAAGTCTTGTTGTAAATGAGAATGTCATCTAGATACATCACTACAAAATTATTGGTGAATGGTCATAGGATATCGTCCATCATCCTCATGAAAGTGGCTGGAGCATTTGTCAAACCAAAGGGCATGACCAACCATTCAAAAATGCCTTCCTTTGACTTGAAGGCGGTCTTCCATACATCTGTCTGTTCTATCGGGACCTGGTGGTAGCCAGATTTTAGATCAATCTTACTGAAGTATTTGGCCCTCGTGAGTTGATCAAGGAGGTTGTTGATTCAAGGAATCAGTACTAGTTTCTGACTGTGATTTTATTTAGAGCCCGATAATCAATGGAGAGTCGCCAGGTTCCATCTTTCTTCTGTACCAGCACGATTGGGCTCTTGCAAGGTGATGAGATGGGATGAATGTGCCCCTTGTGGAGAAGTTCTTGTATTTGTCGCTTGATCTCCTCATTCTCTAACAGAGAGTGTCGATAGATTGGCCCATTTGGCAGCGATGCACCAGAGGTTAGATCGATGGGGTACTTGACCTGGAAATGCAGAGGTACCCTGGTAGCTGAGAAGAAGATACCAAAGTATTCTTCCACGACCTTATCTACTTTCTTCTATTGTCTGGAGAGGTTAGCCACATAGACCCTAGATGTGGTTGTGATCTTTCACTTATTCTGAGAGCGAATCACGAAGAAGACAAACTTCCTCGTCTGAGAGATGACCTTTTTGCATTGCTTAGCAGAGATCAAGGAAATAGCACTAGGTGGGACTGCCTCGGGTATCCTGTACAATTTCATGTTCAAAATAATAATAACACTGTGAGGCCTAGACTCATATACGGTGTGGTGTTTCCATAAATATGGTTGGCCCAAAAGAACATCACAAACTTTGAGAGTATCAACATCACACAATACCTCGTCTTTGCAGGGCTTGATGCTGTACAATAGTCAACACTGTTGGTTGACGCGGAGATTGCCTCCTTGGCGGAGCCATCCAATGGTGTAGGGTTGTGGGTATAGCGTTGTTGGCAGGGCCAGCCGCTTGACGACCTCTGATGAGATGAGGTTCTTTTGGATACCTCTATCAACGATGAAGTGCAGCGGGGTGCCTTTTACCCACATCTGTGAATGGAAGAGGCGCTCTGCTTCTTCTGGCTTGCCTGGTTCACCAGGCTGGAGCTTGGTGGTAGCAATGGTGGCACCCGGTTCCACGTTAATGATACGTATTCCCCTTTCTGGTTCTATTTCAGAGTCAGAATCTGCATCTGATTCAGAGGCTTTCACTTCGGCCACCAGTGACTGCTTTGAGAAATAATCAACAGTTTTATGCCAAGGGCTCTTATGGAATTCGTACCACTTCCCGATATCTTTCTTTGTCTTTCCAGTGTCCTTCTTTGCTTGCGGCTTGGACTGGTTGTCCTGATATTGTCCATATTTTCTTTTTTCTTTGTTCTGTGGGTTGGGGCCTCCCTTTCTTGGCTTTCGTTGTGAGGGGTTCCCAGGCCCAACTTGCCATGTCTTTTGCTTGAGCTTCTGCTCGATTTTGACAACATATCGGTAGGCCGCGCCCAAGGATGAGATGTCCAGAAATTCCATTTCGGTCTGGATGTATCTATGTAGAGCACCATGATACTTGAACACCAAATGTTGCTCTGAATCTTTGATACCCAACTTGGTGCGCAAGGTATGGAAGATATTTGTGAAATCTGGCACTGCTTGGTCTCTTTCTTGCCGCAGTGTCGTCCATTTAGTATACAAGTCGTTATAACTTCCGACAGGCTAGTATTGTTCCTTGATAGCATCCATGAAGGATTCCCAGGTGTCTATGACTGTAAATAATGAGGGTTCCTCTGTTTCCTTTTTCTCACAGAAAGTTTCCCATCAATCTTTGACATGGGGAACGTCTTTGAGGAGCACAAAAGTAATCTTTTCTCTATTCGAAAAGTTATGGACAAAAAAATGCCCTTCTAGCAGATTCAACCACTTGTCTATAGCATCTGTGTCTATCTAACCTTCAAATATAGGAATATCAAAGTCTATTTGTACCTTGAAGGGGGCGACGCCTCCGCTCGAAGAAGATGCATCGCCTGTTGGTAGCCGCCGAAGGATTTGCGTGAAACTATCCATCATCTTGTTCCTTTGTTGCATGAGGGCTTCTTGAATCAATAGTTTGAAAAGATCTCCTATCCTGTCATCTTTATTTTCTCCTGCCATGAGAGGTCACTTAGGCGTGTGAAAGATTTTGTTCTCAAGAGAAACAAGCTCAAGACCCAACTCTTTGTACTCCGACCTTGTTGGGGACATGCATTAAGACGACAAGGAGTAGACTACTCTGATATCACTGATCCGGATTTTATGAGTAGAACGAAATGAATATAGATTATTAACAGGTGCCTAACACAGAATAACATAGATATAGTAAAATTGGTTTTCTATTCAATAATGAAATAAGTTGAAATTGTAAAATGCAGTGGAAACAAGCTTACTGGAATGGTGGCGGCTTATCTCTGAGAAGAGATGTGACGACTGCGCTCATTGGAAAGAAGATGATTACAATGAGGCTCTAAAGGCATTTTTACCATAAGCAGGAATGCCAAAAACCCTAGAAATCCAAAAACGTAACCCTAGGAGATGAAGCGCCAAAAGTCATGTGGGCCCCGTTTGGGTAAGTTAGTACATCAACTTCTCGGGGTCGTAATTTTTGCATTCGATCTCCGTTTTAGGCGTATGATAGCATGTTGGAAAGGTATATTCGAGGGGATTCATTTTAGGCACAATATGGAAGGAACTTTCATATTTCAAACCTGTTTTCCCAAAAATCATCGTTTAGGGCCTCAAAACGACTCCGGAAGTGAAAACTGCTAAAAATAGTAAATTACTAAAATTGACAGAAAACTATTTTGAGCCGGTTGGAAAAGGTGGGTGGCCACTGATATCCACCTAGATCAATAACCCTTAAAAATTACCTATGATCCTATAGATGACCTATTGTATTGTAATATGACTTGTAACTTCTTCCACATTCCTTAGCAACCAGGTACCAACATCTCTTCTCACCCTTTCACAAGATTTTCACACATCCATGACTTCCTTTACTACTACCCGCAGATATCCTTGCTTTCCTCCACTACCACCCGCATACATCGGCACCCTTCTGATATGTAACCCACAAATACCTCAGAAAATAGGGTTACTCATGTTTTCTATAACTCCGATATTTTCACCTTCGACCTTCCTTTGTAACCTCAGAAAAATGTCATCACAAACTTGCCAAAAGATCACAATACTATACCATAACATTTACAAGATCGATATTCAATTGTAAGTGTGTGAGTGTCGTTATGAGAGACTCATTGAGGTGTTTATATACTTTTTCATGGTAACCTCTCTCCTTACTTTAGGGCTTTCTTGTTGCAACCAGTTTACCCTTTGACTAAGACTTGTAACCAACTAGAAGCTTCTTGACCACTCTTCGGGGTTTCCAAATTTACAAGGCCACATCTCCCTAACCATGAAGAACCACGTGACATACCACATATCATGGGAAACTACACGACAATGAATATCCATCTATGAGTGTCTTACCTTCGATTTCACTGTTCTTAATGTCCATATTCCTCAACCAACTTTGGGTCCCATAACCACACATCCGGGGCTACATGTAGACTACATCAAATGCACCCAACTAACTCATCATCAATGCCAATCATACCAATGTAAATCAATTGTCCAACATTATTATCCATATCTCTAGACCTCTCCAAGTGTTGAGATCAATCTCTAAGGGTTGACATCAATGACAACAAACTGTCCAACAATCTCCCCCTTTGGAATTGATGGAAACACTGATGGAAATACTGATGCTCCAACACTCATGCTCCCCTTGTGACCATTTCTCCTCATCAATGTTTCTCACTCTCCCCCTTTGACATCAATGTAAAAGGATATCTTTCCTTGGGGCTGCTCCCCATGTCGTCATGCATCTATTATTTCTCTTCATTATCATGCCTTTGTTCTGTCTTTCCTTCTTTGACAAAAGGTAACTACCCCTGTCGATATGTCTCCCCCTGTCTGCATGCTACTGATCTTCCTGTCTAGATCTCTTTCTCTAATGATTTCTCTTCTCTTGAATTTTCTTCAATATGTAGATCGATGTAGGACTACCTATATATGTTTCATTTCCTCACTTCTAGTGCCGCTAAATGTCCATTGGTGCTTCCTCTTATAACTCTATGACATATATAAAAAACATTCATTACTTGATTCATTCTCTTGTCATGTTTACTTGATCAAACTTGTTCAATGATTTCCTTCTGACGATATAGCTTATGTTGACGGTTTCTCTTTCCCTGTTATGTTATGTCTTTCACTGCTTGTCTTTCTGTGAACAACTGATTCCAACTGTCAACTGATTTCACTGATTGCAATTGAAAATACACTGCTATGTATCTTCTCTGACTTATTTCTTATATACCTGCTAAGCATCTCATGAATCCACCTCATGTCCATATGTCATAACTGTCCATGACTCTGCTACTCAATTATCCACAATGATGACCCATCTGTCACTATACTATCATGAAGACTTCTCTGAATTTGCTACAATTGATCATCACATGTTCCTTTTTATCAGAATGAATCAAATATATCCACTGATCTAATCTATCTTCTCATCAAACTCTACATGTCTGGAACAACCTGCGTGGGAACACGACTTCTCAACTGATCAATCTGTTACTCTATACTTATGCTATCTGACTACTCTGAATCTGTCTCTGCAACCACTACTCGAAGAATGGTTCTCTGATCTGTCTCAGCTACTACATAGACTCCCTTTGTTCAATATTCATATCACTGGGAGTCTCCAAGCTGAATGGCACATAAAAATACCAGTTCAGATGAAGAGTAATATTCCTCTTTGTCTGTAGATTCATCATCACTCTGAACTATGACTTCTTCCTTTTTATCTATGGATTGATCTCGTGCTACAATTCCTGAAAGTACAACCTCTTGAGCCTGTTCTTTATTCACCTATTCTTCTTTTCTTTCTCGTACTACTGTAAATCCTACGATCTTTGGGACCTGGTCTTTATTCACCTATTCTTCTTGTTTTCCATTTCTTCTCCAAATATTCATATATATGACATATTCCTTTTTGCCTGTATATTTTTCTTGATCTCATACTATTTCCAATCCTGAGAGTATGTCTTCCGGATGTCCTCCGTTCATCTACTTTTCATTTACCTGTTTTTGTTTTCTTTTCCATCCTTTGGTATATCTTATATCAGTGTTCTCTTTCATAGAAGTATCAATCATGTTTCTACAATCACGAGCTATGTGTCCATAGTTATGGAATTTGTAATATTCAATGTTATGTGGGGACACATAAGCTTTTCTTTGTTGAATATTTCTTCCATGAGCCCTACAATCTGCAACTTTCTGTCCAAAGTTAGTACAATAAAAACAATGACCATAAAAGAAGTTTGCATACTTGGGAGTAAGTGATCTTCTTTGTGGTGTAGTCTTTTTTAATTCTTTCATTGGCTGATCATGATCATGATTGAAGCTTCTTTGTGGCTTGAACGTGGAGGGTCTTCTCAAAGATGTATCACTATAATTTTCTTTTGATTCTCGCTGACCATGATTTCTTCCTTTGAGTACTTCTGCATAACTCTTACCTTTTTCTTCATTCTTCCTTTCTGGGAACCTGTAGTGGTCCTCTTCAAATTTCATTTCTAATGATGTAGACGTTTCTATATCTTCAACGTTCTTGCTGAGCTTGACGATTTTATCTCTCAATGTGACAACTTCTTCTTCAAGCTTCTCAACATCTTCTTCTCTCTTCGTCATCTGAATCTTCATGACTTCTTCCATTCTCTTTACTTCCTCAAGTTGGATCTTCAAGGTGATTATCTCTTCTTCAAGTTTTCTTTCTTGTTGATTGAATTCTTCTTCAAGTTGATTTAAATCTTCATTTCTTTCCTTGAGATGATCTGTCAATATCTTCTCTCTTTTATACTTCTTCCTTTTGTGCTATTGTTTTGGCTTCCAAACACTGCTTTCTAATCCTCGAGAGTTTCTTCAATCCTTTTGGCTTCTTCTAGCTGACCTTTTAGCATCATGATCATCTGCTCAACTTCTTTGGAGTTGGAGTTATGAGATTATTATTTCTCTTTTAGTTTTGCTGACTTGTTTTTCCTTTTTTCAATCGTTAGACATTCTATTGGACTTAATATTTCTTCTTTGTAATCGACTTATGCCTCTTCGCACTCTTCCTCTTCTAAATCTGTTTGACATGATGAGCATCTTTCTTCTTATTATGTACTTGTATTTTCTTTAACCGTTAGACATTCTATTGGACTTAATATTTCTTCTTTGTAATCGACTTATGCCTCTTCACACTCTTCCTCTTCTAAATCTGTTTGACATGATGAGATTTCTTCTTGTTATGTACTTTTATTTTCTTTAACAATCTTTGACTATGTGATGGGAGAGGAATAGATATTATGTAGCTTGTCCCAATTTTATTTAGCTGATGAACATTTGCCCACTTTGTCTTTTGTTGAATTACATAATTACATAGTGCTTCCATAATGAAATCCATTGCTATTTTGTTATTCTTCTTCAATTCCTTCTTGGCTGCAGTCTTAGATTTCTTTGAACCAGACCTTGAATTTACTTCCACCATGCTTCATCATATCATCTTGCAGTTCCTTGAAGACATATTCCCGGGGCAGAGTGACTCCCTTGCATAAACCATTGAAGAGCTCGATAACCTCTGCGTCACTCCCAAGGTAGTTTTTAACGATTGCACTATTTCTTGGCAGAGCCACGTATTTTTTCGTGTCTATGAACTTGTTCATCAAAATCAAGTAACAAGTAACGCAATTCATTCCGGATGTCTTGCATAGCTCAAGAACGATTAAGCCTCTATGTGGTCCCTGATATTGATCTGAGGAAGATAAATTGTGGCTTTGTTTCGATCAAAATAAATTTTCTTGATGCCTCCATTGCGTCGCTGAAAATTGATGCCAGTATTACTTAATTCTACTGCAGGAGGGATGAATCTGTCGGAGGGATGAATCTGTCGTCCTTCACTGATTTTTCCTTGCCGTTGTTTTCGATTTGAATTGCACTCTCATCACCATCATCGGAAGTTGGAGACACAATGAGGCTGTGCAACAAACCCAGAAAATGATGAACTTGTTCATCTGGTGGCGGCCAGGACCATTTTAATAATCGAAAGGGTAGAACTTGGTCCCTAGAGTTTCACCAGCACATGGAAAAGAAATTTCTCGGCATTGTCGACCAAGTTGAACTCCAATTCGAGTAGCTTTCGGAGAACTATCAAGGGGATTTGATTTTCCAGCATCAAAATGTCGTTCAGTATGTCGAATCCAGTAAATTCAATCTTTCTCCTATCAAAAGTAGGTTCGTAGTTATCACTACCTTCCCCGCTTAACTTGTTTCCACCCAGAGTCCTCAATATTTCTAGAATGAAGCAACCATCCAAAGTAAGCATAACAGCATGGAACTCTGGCTTGCAATCGATTTTTTCTTCGTAGTTGTTCCTGATTTTCCTCTCATCCTTGAAGATCTTATCGATTGCAAGAAAGGAGAACTCAATATTATCTGATCTCTTTTTGTGATAGTCCATTCGAGAAAGCTTTGCTCTGTTGGAATGATATGGACCCAACGAAACGATTTGAGGGACATATGTTTTCTTGTTTTTCGACTCTTTCAGGAAGCTAGGAACTCTAAATATGGACACAACGGACACCAATCTGGGATCAATATAGGATTCCTGTGGAATGTGAATAACCCATGCTTCTTCCCTTATCCATGTTGTCGTTTCTCTATCGTCTGTTAATTCTTCCGGTTGCAGCGTCACGGCTGGAGGTGTTATAAGTTTAATTTGGTATCATAGCGTTGGTCAATTACATTGTGAGGAATTCTGCTGTTGACTGCTCATACGTGGAGCTGTGGGTGGACGAGTGACTGCCGCTGCCAGTAAACCGTGCCAGAGAACGAGTGATATCTGCACCATACGCCGCCGCTGGCATCTAAGGGACCGGAGTCCAAATTCTCGTCTGGTGACGCCGCTGTCATTTTGACTGTAGCGCAGATACATGTCATCTAGTTCCGGTTTGCCAGCGTTCTCAGAGCAGATACATATCATCTCATCAGCGCAGATACATATCAGAGCGTTTTCAGCACAGATACATACCATCAATCGCCTGCGTGCGCAAAATTCCTCGTAGAGTCGCCTGTTATAAGTTTAATTGGAGGACTTCCAATACAAACATAGATGCTCGACTGGAAAATTTGATTTGGGCAGGAGCTTCCCATGCATCAGTAGATGCGCCCATTAAATCACCGAATCAGAATAGAAATCTGCAGCGCCAAATATTTGAGATAGAGCACACCACACAGGGTATGTCGTCTTGTCCAACTCCAATCTAATACAATGAAGGTCTTTTCGTTTCATACGTTCTTTAACTTTACTCTTTGACTTAATGACACACCAACTCGACACAATCTGGACGAAAAACTTTTACATCATTCATTTCAATTCAATGGAGGTTTAATACTTAACAACTGCAACCATTATTTTTATACATTCTCTCACTTTAGTTTTTGAACTTAATGACCACAACAAGTGGATAAAATCTCAACGATTTATTTATTTATTTTTACGTCAAAAGACTACATCTATTGACAATGGGCATATTTAATATGTTTTTAGTACTTAATCAGTTTTGTATGGACAAGATTAAATATTGTTGGAATATTTTTAAGCCTCGGTTATATAATGTACAGAATTCTTAGTTATTTAATGCCCAGGACTCGGTTATTTCGGCATTCCCCAACCACAAAAGACTTTAGTGACTAAATCCACACGACGAACTTTAATACAAATAGTTGGATAATTAAGATTTCCAACTTTCATAGATATTCCACATTATTTAAGAATATCCAAATTCTGGTATTAGACGTGATTTAAGAAAATCCAATTTCTGAATTAATTTTATGGTAGAATTATCATATTGAAAAACAAATATTCTAATAATATTTTTAATAAGATAGAAATGAAATATTCATTAAATATATAATTATAATAGTATATATAATTATAATTGCAGTATGTAATAATTAATATGAGGTTTATTAGTCAAGGGTTAATTTAAGTAGTCTCGAGCAATGATCAATTGGCGAGGTCATGCACTCTCTTGATCCCCTTAAATGAGACGGGCAAATCAAGATAAAATTAATAAGATGTTTATTATTTTTTTTTATATAAAAATTTATAAAATAAATTCTAATAGTTATTTACATTATATTTGATAATCATGTTTATATGAGTTTTGCATAGTTAAAATTATGATACAAGTGTAAACATTTATTAAATTAAAAGAAAAATTATTAATATGTAATACATATTACATGTAATATGTATTACATATTACATGTAATATGTATTACATGTAAACATTTATTAAATTAAAAGAAAAATTATTATTCAAGTCACTAATAATATTTGATAAATATATATATTTTTCTTTCAATTTGATTATATGAGTTTTGCATAGTTAAAATTATGATACAAGTGTAAACATTTATTAAATTAAAAGAAAAATTATTAATATGTAATACATATTACATGTAATATGTATTACATATTACATGTAATATGTATTACATATTACATGTAATATGTATTACATGTAAACATTTATTAAATTAAAAGAAAAATTATTATTCAAGTCACTAATAATATTTGATAAATATATATATTTTTCTTTCAATTTGATTCCTAACAAGAGATAGATTCTTTAAATCTCTTTACCTTGGACATATTAATAATTAAATTTATATCATTAATTTGAATTGTTATATTTATACTTAAAATACTTTTTTTAAGGGGTGGCAAGTGGGAGGGGATCATCTTTGATCTTGAGAAAAATTAAGAATTGTCTTATGAATGAGGGTTAGAGATAGCCATAACCAATTAGGTTGAGGCATATGCTCTCCTATAGAGATTAATCTCTACAAATGTAGCTAGAGTGAGGGCATTGATTGTTATTGGTGATTCAAACATAATTATCAATTTTATGAACAACAAGAAAACCTCAATTGATAAGCTAGCTTGCCTCATTGCAAGAATAAAAATTATACCCTTTGGTTCAAAGATGGACACCTTTTCCAAGTTCTTAGGGCTGTAAACACCCTTGAAAACGAGGCCTCAAAATTGAGTAAATGAAGTCTAGGGAAAAATTGGGGTATTTCTTTCCAAGCTACCCCTTAGGTCTTACCCAAAGTCATTTATGCATGGTGACACATTACACACTCATCAATCGACACATGTCAATGTATACAAGCCATCATAGTATGTCAAGAGGGAGGTGGGATGCAAAGTGCATCACCCTTACACCATCCTCACACACGCTCATCTTTATGATCATCCGACAATTTGAACCTTGTGAAGAATTTATGTAGGGGATATGTGTGATAATGGCTTAGAGTGCAGGTGCTTTGTTTGGTGAGGGGGCTTGATGGTGGTCGACTTTGGTTCAACTGGAATCTTGGGTAAGCACTCCCTTCCAAATTTTGTTGGTGTTTCTTGGCATTTTATTAGTGGCTTTGTCTTAGCCCTTGGCGGTTTCTTCCTTGGCCAAGTTCCTTTTGCTTATGTTTATTTGAAATTCAGTCCCTGTGCTACTGTTTGTTTGGAATTCAATTTTGAGTGATAGTGCTTGCTTAGATCCCCTGCTCCGTGACCTTAGAAATAAAGGCCTTGAGGTTCTTCTTTTTCTAGGTAGTATCTTGTGGACAGAGGTTTCAAAACCCACTTTTTGGGATTTGTTTGACTTCCCCATGACCACCTTATTCTCTCATGTGTTTTGTATCATATATAAATTGTTATGTATTTCCATCTCACGTTGGTATTTATTGCTAATAAGGAAATCCTAGTTAATCCCCCTAGTATTGTTCCTCTGGGTGCTTAGCATCTACCCTCTATTTGGGCATCTATGGAAATGATCCTAATTGGATACTCACCAAATTCTTTTTGTAAACTTTGTAATAAGCGTTTATTTTCTTTTTGGCGAAGTTGAGGAAATGTACAAAATTCACTTGGAAATTGAATAGAACCATTGTGATAGTTGGCATTCCAAGGAAACCCATTAAAAATGAAGGTTGTGGAGAAGAAGGGCATTCAATATAGAGGAGAGATGAGGAGGAAATGAAGAAGGGAAGCAACATATATGAGAGCTCAAAAAAGCAGTCCACTTGATGATCAGAGAAGAATAAGACATTGAGTTTTCTCCACAATGAGTGAAGATTGTTGTTGATCCATGCCCATCTATAAATTTCTTACCATTGAATAACAATACACTAAATCTATGTATAGATTACCCTTTTGTAATCAATTTTGTGCTTAATAAAATCCCCAATCAACTTGGTTTTCTTCCCAGTTGGGTTTCCAAGAATTTTTTGGTATCTTTGTGTGTGTTTTAATATTATGTAGAGTGCTTTGGGTGAAATTATTACTATCATTTATGGTGTATTGTTATTGTTGGTTGCAAACATGGTTATGATTAAGAGATCCATCTTGTAATTCTCTTGATTCACTTAGAAACCAATTTCTATTAGTATTTAATGAATTCCAATAGCTTTGTATTCTCCTACATCCATTATAATCATAGATTGAAGATCAATGGCTTTCAGATCTCAGATCCTTTGCACTTCTATAAGAGGTTTCCAAATTGGTTTATTTGAGTCTGGTGGACTATTAGGATTTTTTAGCATTGTTGGGTGAAATCAGGGTTAACCTTGGCTATCTAAGAGCATTTATATATCGCCCAAACCAAATCCGAAATAGAGTGGACTTGTTTTCCATTGGATGGCATTCAACTAGCCCATAATTTTGTTTGATGGATTTTCAGACTAAGCATTGTAACTAGTTAACAAATAACAACTGAAGAGGTATGATCTCATCCTATTTTTAATTGTAGAGACCTCCTTTAATTTATTCTGCAAAGTATCCATGTTGGTAAAATGGACAGACCATAGGTCTATCGTTTACAGATTAGGAAGTTTCTAGCCATGTACTATTGGGAAAAACATGAAATGCATAGAGTATTGTGAAGGAATGGCAATTTTATCAACAATGTTAGGAAATCTATATTCTCGATGACTACTAAGGTCCATGAGAATGAATGCATATATCAAAATGAAATGGTTGTGGGCACTCTTGTGCAACAAAGAGGCAAATTCAAGTTTTGAAAGTTGAATGCTTACCGTTAAGAAATATGGTCTATAACCTTAGTAAGGCTCCCACTCAGTTGCCTCAAATGATAGAATTCCAGTGAATTTTACTCTCGATGATCTCGAGGAAGAGGAAACGATACATCAAATGATTGAAGACATGGACTTGGAAAACTAAGAATCACACTCCATCGATATCGATTAAGATGAAGCTCTCAAAGAACATGTTTTCTATTAGTATTTTATGATATGTAGAACATTATTAATTTTATGGGTGTTTTATATAGTTTACACTAGCATAAAAATTTTACAATTCTCTATAAAAAATGATTTTGATTTTTCTATACCTAATACATATTATTTGATAATAATATTGATTTTTATTAAAAGATAACATTCTTTTTTATAAATATGTTATCTAACTTTATTGTAACTTTTTCTACTATAAACGTATTTCTATTAAAAAAATTCTTTAAAAATGAACACATCATCTCACCAAGACTCACTGACCACAACTACTAACTGCTTATAGAGTAAGTAATTTCCAACTAAGATTTTAATAAAATAAGACATCCTAAAACTAGATTCTTGTGTACTAACTTAACACCAATGACATGACAACACAAGATAATTATTAACTACATTTTTCAACACTTCTCCATAGTAAGTACTTGTCTTGATTTATATCTCATCTATCTTCATCTTCATTTGGTCGACTTCAACAAATACTCCCCAAATCCTCTCCATAAATTAAAGAAAGCTTGAAATTTTTTGTTACGAGGAGCTATGAGATTTTTTTAATGACTCGTATGATGTTTACATTATATACAGAAAATAGCCAAATCAAAATTGTCGTCGTTGAAGGGATTATATTCAAACCTTCAAATTTAAACATTTTGCTTATGGTAAAAGTGCCCAACATAATTTACAATTATTTGATTTTAAAGGAGACATTTTTATGATTGTTTTCAATTGATTAATAATATTTTATAAATGTTGTTTTTCTCCTCTAAATTTGACACACTAATTTTTCATTTTAAATTTTATTCCTCTTATAATTAAATATCAATAGGAAGAAGAGATAATTTCTTTAATTTCTATATCTTAAACACATCAATAATTAAATTTATATTATTAAATTAAATTAAATAATTATATTTATAAACACAAAACATGATCCAAAGATGAACTAAAATTTCATTGCTAAGAATAAATATTTTCTTTAATTTCAATATCTTAAACACATTAAAGACATCGTTAATAAAATTTATATTATTAAATTAAATGGTTACATTTATAACTATGAACTAATATTTCATTGCTAAGAAGAGATAATTTCTTTAATTTATTAAATTAAATAGCTACATTTATAAACAAGACATAATCCAAAGATGAATTAATATTTGATTGAGATTTAATGATCACCATTTGAATTTATATTATTAAATTAAATAGCTACATTTATAAACACAAGACATTTGATTAAGATTTAATGACCACAATATTTTGGAAGAATCTAGAGCAAAAGTCTAAAATAAGTAATTGAGAATACAATCATAATAATTAAGACTTTAACATAATAGAACAAGTGTCACTGCAGTGGCGATGTCCCTGCCGAAAAGGTTTTGTATGTTTATTTGTGGAGGTATGACAAGCACTGCCAAAAAGGTTTTGTATGTTTATTTTTGGAGGTATGATAAGCACTGGTTCACTGCTAATGTCTCTGCTTAACCCGATGATGTCCATTATCATGTCAAGTTCCCTGAACACTTCCTTGGCGTTATCACATGAAGAGAACCATTGTCATAATGAAATAAGCATATAGTATTGGGCATTGAATGCTATAAATTTCCAAATTGTTTCCTCTACAAAGAATTAAATGCGAATCTAATAACCAAAATCCAAATGAAGACCGAGGCTGACCAGAATGCACATGGTATATTGGAAGAGCAGAACTAATGTAAAGATAACAGTGGGTAGAGTGGTTTGCTTCTACATTTTTTTTTTGAGGAAATACTATAGAGAACTAGAAAACTAGAGAACAAAATGAAGGAGAATTACTGCAGAAAAAAGATAAAAATTAGAGATCAAAGTGACAAATAGAAGGATAAAAGGAATTGTTCTACAAGAGTTACAGGTGGAACATTACAAATTTAAAGATAGTTATGACATTGACAGTATTGAAAAAAGTTCATAGCAATTCAAATTAAAAATAAAGAATGAAGTGTGCGACACTAAATCTGAATACTATACACAACTGATAAGATTTGAAGTAATAAAACTAAAGATTTGATCTTGTGTGATTATAACTGAATCTTTGTTGCTGTAACATTTGAAGGAGAATAATATTAATTGAAAAGATCCAAGCTATGAAGCCATTGTTGTCTGAGAGAGTCACTGCACTGCTCTTTAAAGAAAACAACATAAATCTTTCAATTCTGCTTCTCAAATGCATTATTCTAGTACACATCCTGGAAGTATTATTATTTTAAGTGGGATATTAATGCTATTTGTTAATATGAACCATCATTACTCACCTGGGCAACTTGAACCAACGAGATGTTTGTTTGGCCTCCTTGATCATACACAAAATGGACAGCAAGATAGTCGGGATAATGACTGCTTCTGTCGACTTGAATGGACATATTTTTAGCTGGATATGCCCATGCGACGCTATAATCATATTGAAGCGACTAAAAAAAATAAAAAAATATTGAAGCCATAAACAAATAAATATCCACACTTGTAACTTCCAATACTGTCAAGCTTTTGTTGTTTCAATAATAATGTTCATTCTAGTAGCCTTCACTAGAATGGTTTGTTTTTTAGTTTTTGTTTTTTCCCTGTTTATAATCAAAGTCCAGGCCAGCCACCATGTCCAGAAGTTGGTTGGTTTTGCAGCGCCAAGCTTTTGAAGATGGGAGAGAGTAGAAAAAGGTTTGTCCTATTGTCCTCTGTAAAGTCTGTAACCACAGTCCGGAATACCTCCTCAAATAAACTCCAATCCTCAAATAAAATCCAAACCTGCAGAAGAGAACGGGGTTAAATGCATATAGTTAAACTCAAATATGGATCTTTGATGGGTTCTATATAGATTTTTAACATGAAGAACAATGCGGGAAGACATACACAGATGCATTGCTGAACTTCTAATAAATACAATCTCCCAGAAAGAAAGTGTGTTTAATTGGCATGTTGAACAATTTTTTTTTGTAGTTGTAATAGTGTCAATTGGCTGTGTCTTGTCTTCTTGGGGAACATGAAAGGCAGAAGGAACTGAAAGAAATGCCAGAGATGGCTCACCAACTTGATCTAAAGGGTAAAAAACTCACTATTAAGTAAACGAAGTTTGCTAGGAGGCAATTATGAAGCCAATCCATTCTACAAGGAAGGTAACTAAGAGGCCAACTTTAACCAATATACCTTGGTGTTGCAGGCCAGGGTGTCGTTATAATTTTTTAACCAATATACCTTGGTGTTGCAAGCCAGGGTGTCGTTATAATTTTTTAACCAATATACCTTGGTGTTGCAGGCCAAGGCAAAGGCGGAGGCCCCATCCTTGGTTTCATCCATTGATAAACATAAATCCATTTGTTTACCCAACAACACCCAGAAAGAGAAAAAACAAGAGCATGAGTAGCACCTAAAAAGGTAAGAGAAAAACTAGTTTCCATTTCTATTAGCAGCATGCAAATATGATATTTAATATATGTATGTGTCTGTTGCAACCAGAGACCTCAAAATCTCGGAAGCATATATATATATATATATATATATATTGATGCTCCCTACATATGCATGTTGTATTCCCTTGATATGTTGTAAAACCTTGAAAAAAATGAAGCCAGATAAGTTGTTCTTGCAGTTGTCAAGGAGGCATTGGAGCCTGGGAGGAAGATGCAAGGCCATGGATGTTGTGAGCTAGAAGCTCCCAAGAGCGTTGGGCTTCCCAAGAGTTTCTTTTATCAAGCTGAATATAGGTATCTTGCAGCGAAATCACGCTTCTTTTACCTAACTTCTACAATGGCTCATTACTTTGATTCCCTACTGTAAAATGAAAAACCAATGTTTTTTAATAAGATTTAAGAAATAAATCTATGCCAATTAGTATTAATCAATGGACATTTATTCCAAAAAAGGAAATTTACTACCTCTCTTAGGCATGGTAGAGATCTCTCTAGTGTACCCATTTTTTGATATTTATGGCACAGATAAAGAGCGCTCATTACGAATTTCTGTGAAGGTCAAGATCACTCAGAAATATGATCAAGTCTTGAACAATTATGCTGTTAATGATGTTTCTTTTGGATCAAAGAGGCTTCATCTATAAAGATATTTTTCTTGATTTATGGTAAAACACTGTAAGTAAGAGCCAATAGTTCCTACCTTAAGTGTGGGTTGAGGATCTCAAAAGTTTCAGCAACAGATTCAGCCCACGAGAAACAACTTCAACAAGTAGAAATGATGTATGATGTATCGAGAAACAACTTCAACAAGTAGAAATGATGTATATTCAACAAGCAGGAACGATGTATCTTCCGATGTATCTTCAGCAAACAGGTGAACATGTGATGTATTCTATATCTATATTGTAATAGAATTGCAAATATGAAACATCCCAGCCATGTAGAAAGTTGATAATGGCAATGGTGCACTAAAATAAAATAATTGGATTATTAATTGTTGTGCAGGGACAACTCTAGGAAGAGGAAGATGAGGCTGTGAGGGTGATGGGGTGAAATTTGACAATGCAGAAAGTGTTAATGCTACAATCATTTGATAGTGGAGAAGTCCTGGCTTTCCGCAGGGACTAATAAGACAAGACTAATAAGACAATCTTGCACTAGAATCTTATGCATTCACTTCATCATCCAAGACATATAATAATGACATGACACCATGAGATAATTATTGGCTTATTTTTTTCAACGCTCTCTTCGAGCATGTACTTACCTTAATTTGTATCTTTTCATGGCTTTGTCTTCATCCATTCTACTAGAACAATTGCTTTCCAAGATACCTCTCCTCACCAAATATCGATCATTTTCATGTATATTTATTAATTTAAAGGAGTGAATATCCATTGGTACCAAATATCGATCATTTTCATGTATATTTATTAATTTAAAGGAGTGAATATCCATTGGTATATAAGGGTTATTACCAAATCATTATAATCATATTATAATTATGAGTTTAGAATAAATTTATTATAATTACGAGTTTAGAAGAAATTTCTTCATATACATGGTTCATAAATTTTTTAGATAGCGATCTTTCTTGAATGTGTTGACAACTTTATTAACAATTTTAAGAGTTTAATCGATGTAATAGACACACCAAGTCTCCACTTTGCTCAACATATCATGATCAACTAGAATACATAAAATCTACACCAATTGTGAACACAGAGCACAATTACCAAAGAAACATTTATGATGAGTTCCATAATACCTCCTTATGGGTTAGGAGACCTCCAAATAACCCCAGTGCATTGATATAACTAAATCATATGTTCATGTTCATTATCATGATTATATTGACCCTTCTATATTTATTCTCATTAATTGCACATGTGAGCCCCTTATGAGGTCGACTCATATTACATATACATTTAACCCCATATATTACCCCTTTAGGTAAAATCATAGTACCTCCCTTCAAAAATATTTGTCCTCAAGGGTTTGTAATTAAGAGTTTTACACGTGTTGAAACCAAATATTGATATTTCCTTATATTCTTTCTCTCTTATTTCCATTAATGATTAACCATCCATCCATATTCAATTATTGTTGGTGTCAATCCTCAATAACTTTTTGTCCCCTAATTTTCTTTCCTTTGATTCCATGCACTATTGTTATAACTTCAATTTGTTGTAGTTGTTGGTTTCTAATAATATCATGTTGAATAATGGTTCTTTGATGCCTTGTTCCATTAATATTGTTGATTCGACCATCTTCAATTTTATATTTCATTTTCGATTTGATGTCTTCCATCCTTGATGCTTCTTCAATCTCTTTCAAGTCTTTTGGTAGTTGCTTCATCTAATATCCTTGTTTTCTCTTGATTTTGATAATGCTTCTTTTCTTATTCCTTTGAAAGTGCACCCACCACCATATTCTTTTTCCTTTTTTATGGATAATTTCAAATTCATAATCTAGAATATTTGTGACCCATTTGGAGAACAACTCCCAAAGATATAATAGTGATGAGCTACACAATAACTCCTTATAAATCAAGACAACTCGCTCCAAATAACTCCAATACATCCATATAACCAAATCATATGTTCATGTCCAAAATAATGACTATATTTACCTATCTATATATCTATTCTCACTCATTGCACATGTGGGGCCCTTATTAGGCCAACCCCTACTACATATACATTGAATTTGTCAATTGGGTGTAGCATGAGTGGTTGTGAGGAAAAGTTGTTATCCTCCTCACCCAGGTTCAAATACCACTTTGTGACATGTTTGATCCTATTTAGTTGATTATCGATTATCTATATATGATTTATTCATGAGATTTTGAAATGTCCTTCTTGTAATGTACCCAACCCCCTAGTTGGGTCATGTTACTACTAAATCGGCTAACATATCAATTCAAATGCAGAAATATACATAACATAAAATACATGTATGCTATTAGCATTAATAATTAAAACTCATGAATGCGACTGATTTAAACATGGAAAACATCAATTAAACACACACAGTAACATTTTTACATACCAAATACAAAGTAAATGTAACATTTAATCATAGCATTAAAACTGTAATTGAACAAGTGATCAAAACACTTATCTTTTAAAAACTTTTCACATAAATGGTTGTACATGAAGGACGTTCTACCCAACCATAGATTATTCTATTCCAATTCTCTCAGTAGTAAGTCAACCCCAAGCTGGGGCTATGAGTCCACAAGGGAAGACAAGATCTTATGGGTGTCTACATTCCACTACAATAGATCAAAACTCATTAAAACCGCAGTGACACGACTCCTACAACCATTCCAACCACCCAAATTTCTTCCCCATCAGTCTACACAACCCAAGGGATGATATTTCATTCTCTGCATCACAATCCCTCAAACAATCTCCACCCCCTCTAGGTCTCCATCACAAACCTACTTGGAATTTCTCTACCAGGGGCTCCAGGAAATCTAGTTGAAACATGATTGTTCACTCAACATTTACAAATGCTCTTTGGGTAATTTATCACCAAAAATAAATCATAGGAATAATAGCTTCAGTCTTAGCACAATTAAAAACTTCAACAAGATGTCTTCAATACCCACTATGGTTGGCCACCCTTCCCAACACTCAACTATGGTTTTCCTTGCTTCTTGCTAACTATAAAAACTCTCCTTCCTTCCTACTCCAATTTCTCTCTTCTCCCATTCTTGCTTGACTCTTACTCCCCCCCTCAAGGATTATTAAACTCAACCCATGTTGTCATAACTGAGTGGGTTGACTTCCTCACTCGACATCTTACATGAATTCAATGATTGAGTTCTTAATAAATCAAAGGGATAAATGACTAAATGACAAACTGATTAATGGAGACGACTTAAGACTCAATAAAAATGTAAAACCCTCAAAACCACTATTAATCCCCCTCTCTTGTAGAATCATAGCTCCCTATTACTCTGGTCCTTAATTGTCTATAGTTGGTGGTGTATTTCATTTTATTATTTTCAATGTACAATGTTTACATGTTATGCCGCTTACCTCCCCGACCATTTATAATACTTAAAAATATACAATTCTACATTGAGGATAAAAAATGGGGTGTTACAGTCCCCTTCCCCTACAATTTGCATTGTCCTCAGTGCACAACACCATACAAGTGTACATGCATACATATATAAATTATTACATCATGACACTTGATAATTCCACAGTTTATGAATCCTGCAACAATTCCAACCAACACTCTCTTGTTCATCTCAACCTATACAACCCAAGTAAGTGTACCCCATTCTCCGCATCATAGTCCCTCATGATATCCCACTTCCCTTCCAGGGATCCAGTATAGATAGGATAGGAAGTCTCAAATTTGTGGCTCTAGGAACTCTAGCTACACCAAAATGGATTCTTTGTATACTTATGTACAAATGTACATTCAAATTCCCTTAGAATCTGCAAAACATTGCGGGTACTCTTCTTGCATGGCCTCCTCTTTCTCCCACATGGAATATTCAAGACTGTAACAAGTCCATTGGACCTTTACCAGGTCAATGGATTGGTTCCTTATCACTTTGAATTTCCAATCTAGAATGTGCATCGGTTCCACCTGAAAGTCCCCTTCGCGCTCCACCTGGATCACAATCCAATTAATCACCTAGTTAGGATCAATCACCTACTTCTTTAATAAATACAAATGAAATACATTATGAACTCTCGTGGATGTAGGCAACGTGAGAATGTATGCAACTGGGTATATCATCTCTAGAACTTCAAATGACCCATAATATCTCACTGCAAACTTTGGGAAATTTCCCAATTTCAATGAGATCCTTTTTTCCTTTACATTCAGAAACATGTGATTTTTCATTGTCTGTGTGCTTTTTCCTTGTCTGTGTATCTTTTCTGCCTATCCTATGTAGTATTTAAATTCTACTTTATCTTTATCATCTACTTTTCCATTTCTCTGAACAATTATGGCTCTATAATGACTCTTTTTGTTGGGTTATCCCAACTCACTAGCGTGTTGCATTTTATACCATATAAGGCTTCAAATGGGCTCATAATCAACAATGTTGGATACCCATTGTTGTAAGTAAACTCTACCAAGTGAAGGTAGTATTCCCATTTTGATGGTTTATCCATCACATATAACCTGAGCATATCTTCAATTATTTGGTTGGTCCTCTCTATGTTTCCATCTGATTTTGGAAGATAAGCTATGCTAAAATTTAGATTTGTCCTAAATCCCTTAAACAACCCCTTCCAAAATTTGGAAGTGAACTTGAGATCTTTGTCTAACACTATTTCCTTAGTCATACCATGTAGCCTAGAATTTTCCTTCATATAATTTTTTTCAATGTTTGTTGCTTTATGCATCATCTTGATTGGAATAAGAAACCTTCATAAGTTTTTCCACCACTACCATGATGGAATCATGTTTCCTTTTTGTTTTGGGAAACTTGGTAATGAATCTATGGTAACAATTTCCCATTTCCACTTTGGAATGGGAAATGGCTATAGAAATCCTGCTAGATTTCAATGCTCACCCTTTACCTTATGGAATTCCATACATGTAGCAATAAAATAACTACATCTTTCTTCATAGCGGGAAAAAATATTGGCCTCTTACAACCACATTTGTTTTTTGATACCCTGGATGTCTAACATATGACACATTGTGCATCTCTTTTAAAAATACATTTATCAAGAATTAGGAACATAAACTTTATTCTTGTACAAGAGGATTCCATCCTCTTCCAGCCTGTAATCATTACATTTATGTTGTACATTACTCTGTTGTAAGATTTCTCTAATTTGTACATAATGTTGATCTATTGTCACAACTTCTAAACTTCTTCTTTTCGAATTTGAACTGTACATACTAATGGCTATAATATTCATTTCATGTGCTCTTCTACCGAGTGCATCAACCACTTTATTCTATTTTCCCTTAATGTTCTTGATGTCAAAGTCATATTCACTGAGAAATTCTAGACATCTAGTTTGTTTGGTATTCAATGTTGGTTGTCCAAACAAATATTTCATACCAGTTTGATTTGTTCTCAACTCCAATTTTTTGCCCATGAGATAATGCTTCCACATTTTCAGTGCATAAACAATTGCTATCAATTCCAAATCACGCATGACATAGTTCCTCTCATGATCCTTCAACTTTCTTGACTCATATCAAATTACATGCCCATTTCGGGTAAGGACTCCACCAAACCCTTCTTTACATGCATATGTGTATACAACAAAATCCTCATTTTGATATGCAATCCTTAAAATCGGTGCACTAGTTAACAATTCCTTCAAGTGATGAAAACTCTATTCACACTTGGTAGTCCATTCAAGTTTTATGCCTTTCTTTTGTAATGAAGTAATTGGGTATGCAATCTTGGAGAAGCTCGTAATGAATCTCTTGTAGTAATCAGCTAGACCCATAAAAGATTTAACTTCCAAAATATTCTTTGGTGCTAACCAACTTCTTATTTCTTCTCTTTTCAGGATCCACTGGTACACAATCCTATGAGACAATGCGGTCCAAATAATGGACCTGCTCTTGATAAAAAGTGAACTTGCTCAACTGGGCATACAATTGGTGTTCTCTCAGCACTTGGAGTACCATCCTCAAATGATGCTCATGCTCCTCCTCTGTCTTGGAGTAGATAAGAATATCATCCAAGAATACAATAACATTTTTTTCTAGGTAATCTTTGAACACTCCATTCATTAAACACATAAAAGTAGTTGGTTCAAATGACACCACTACAAACTAATAATGAGCATACCTTGTCCAAAATGTTGTCTTTCTAGTATTTTCTTCTCGTATTATTACTTTATGATAACCCGATCTCAAGTCAATATTGGAAAATATCTTTGCTCCCTTCAACTAATAAAAAATATTCTCGATCCTTGGCAAAGGATACTTGTTATTTATTGTAACCTTATTCATATGTTTGAACTCAATACATAAACTCAGAGTTCCATTTTTTTTCTTCACAAAAATAATTGGGGCATCGCAAGGTGAAATACTTAGGCGTATTTTCCCCTTCTTTAACAACACTTCTACTTGCATATGCAACTCTTTCATCTCTGGTGCACTCATTCTATAGGGAGTCTTGGACACTAGGGTGTTGGACAATTGGTTTGGACAGTTGGTTGTCACTGATGTCAACTCTTGGAGATTGATGTCAACCCTTGAAGAAGTACGAAAGCCCTAGATATGTGGTTGAGATTGATGGTGAGTTAGTTTTGATTAATGGAGTGGTTGATGTCAAAAGATGTGATGGGTGCATTTGATGAAGTCTACACGAAGCCCTAGAGATATGGTTATGGTACCTAAAGTTGGTTGGGGAATATGAAAATGAAGGATAGTGTAAATGCAGGTAAGAAACTCATAGATATATAGTCCTTATCATGCCGATTCCAATGATAGCTGGTATTCCACACAGTTCATCACAGTTAGGGAGATATGCCATCATGAAGTTGGAAGCCCTGAAGAATGGTCAAGAAGACCCTATTTGGTTACAAGTCATTAATTAAAGGGTAAATTGGTTGTAACAAGAAAAGGAGATAGGTTACTAAGAAAAAGTATAAATACACCTCAAGGAGTCTCTCATAAGAACACTCACACACAACTTTATTGATTATCTATCTTGTGAATAACTTTGGTCTACTGGCAAATCTGAGGTAGAAATTATGAGGTAAGCGAAGGAAGGTCGAAAGGGAAAAGTTTGAAGCAATCAAACTAGATTTTTGAGGTTATCTGTGGGTCACAGTGGATAAAGTAGCAGACATTCGTGGTGTTAGCACTTAATATTGTCATGTTCTTGCGAGTTGTGGTCTTTGCCTAGGTCTGTAATTTTTTCTGTCTTTCCTACCTTTGCAGACCCGATTGTAAGTTTTCTTTCTCAGCTTGTAGTTTTTCTTTGGTTTGCCTCCATCCGTTTGACATACCTGTTTTCTTGTCACCTTGAAAAATATCTGCCATAAGATTTCTTGTTTTCTCTAAGCTTATCACTTCTCTCTTTACCTCTATCGCTAATCCTCTACTTTCCTGAGCCTTCAACCAGTTATTCAAAAAATTGTTCACATGCCGCAATCATGAGCACCAAGCACAACAATTAAAGTAGTTTGATATAAAAGAAAATCAAGTGAGCATGCAAGATCAATTTCCAACATCGGATATCCATCAGGCAGATCAGATCGATGACCATCGGGTGATCGGGATATAAAGTTACGTTGAGTTTAATGTCAACAAGAGTTCTAAAATTGTGAGACCATCCTAGCCATCGATCCTGGGAAGAGCACGTGGCATGAGATTATCATTTCGCTGACTCATGGGATGAAGTAGTCAAAGGGAAGAGTCATGAGAAGTTGCGAAATGCGAAGTCACGAAATTATCTGGGCCATCCATTTCAGCAGGACGTGTGGCGCTAGATCCAAAGCGCAGAAAAAATTCATTTTGGGAAGACTGAAGTGAGAAGTGACGATATCCCAAGTCCCGAAATGCCAAAGTGATTTGGGTCGTCTGATGCAAGGAGACGCATGTCACCCGATCTGAGTGATCGTGATTTTGTGACTCGGAGGTTGAGCATGGAGCACAACATGAATTCATGAAATGCAAAATCCTGACCTGTCTGGGAGTTAGGCCCATGATCACAACCCATGGTCATATGGAAGGTGGGGCCCGGAGAATGGGAAAGCGCCTATTGAGCGGCGTTCGATTGAGTTTTTTCAAGGAAATGATCGTGACCATCAAGTTTAAAGAAGATCCCACCATTGATCCAGATGGGTTGTTTCACGATTTTGAGCATCGGGATATTTGAAGTCAAGGGGAGTGATAAATCCTGAAATAAAAAATCCTGAGTTTCTATGAGATAAGCACGAGTTCACGACCCATGGTGGTGTGGGGAAAAGGGAAAGGAGCTACGCAAAGAATCAAAGTGCTTGAGTTGGTCATAGAGAAGGATCTGCGTGGCCTCGAGGCGCCAGCATGGACTTAAAGGAATTATGAGTTTGCCTGAAATGTTCATGGGTGTCAGGCCTCATCCTGATCCCAATAAAAGTAGTTAATGAGAATAGGGAAGGTGGTTGAAACCTCATTTCACCACATAAATGGAAAGCATGGAAAATCTGGTCGTGGAGGGCAGACTGTCAGCTGAAAGTTCTCTGTCATGAATTTTCTTGTGAAGCTCATACTGATCTGATCTTGCGTCTGACGGAAGAATGTAAACACATTGTGATAGAAGAATATTGAGACACCAAGCCTTGAATACAATGATAAAAGTGTGCTTCTAAAGGGATCAAGTTGTTTTGAGTATAAATACTCAGTTTTGATATTTTGTTATGGTCGATAGTAGAAAAAAGCTCCCGAATTGTAAAATTTTAATGAGCTCTTTGGTTATCTAGTTATGTATATGCATTTGAAACTTCTTGTTTAATGACAATCAACTTTCTTAATCCCTCTTGTTTCCTTATGATGTTGAAAGAGTTCATGATTGATTGATGCACTTGAATTATTGTGACTGCATTATGATGAAAGTTTGATTATAGTGTTGTTATAGTTCCTTTCAACTTCTTTGAGATTTGAATTCGAGAAGTTCTTGTGTTTAAATTGTTCCTCCTTGGGCTGCTAAGAGACTTGATGTCCTCAGCAGATCTTTACATTTTCTCACCAAAGTCTTCCTCCTACTCACCCTTACTACAACTTACTGTCTGAAGTTAAAATAAGACCTCACCTGCTCGTGCATATCAGTCCAGTTTTCTGAGTTAAGATTATACTTTCTTGAGACAATGTCCATTTGATGCTTTTATAATCAACCTGTGACATAAAACTCTGACGAGTATTGGGCTTGCCTTTCCCACAATCTGAAGGGCGACTTCCAGTGCTAACATTTCTGGCGCCATTGCTGGGGACAAAATTGAATATTTTCCCTGGGATTGAATGACAAAGCTTACTGGTTTTGAAGGTGCATCAGAACTTAGTACATCAAATATTGCAGTTGTGCACTTGGTGACTCCATTGATGCAAATCCACTGGAGACTCAATTTTTTCAGCTGTGGCTTCTAGAGGAAGACACGTGAGGTCTACTCCACAACCGCCTTTAGCAACACCTGAAGCTGACCCAGAGAAAATTGTCAGAAAGGGAAAGGCCCTCCAAGAAGGCACTTCTACTACTAAAATAGGTATTTATGACAATTTTCACTGTGCTCCTGTAGAAACTCCAATATCTGCTTCACATTCTCCTATTATCCCATCTGTTGGAGTTTCCTGAATTTTAAATTTTGGGAGCATTCCTATTGAGTTTTCCCTTCCTGGTCTCTGTTTGGAGGGAGAAAGATTTGTCACTCCTATTTCCCCTGAAGTTGTATCATGGTTCAGACCCAACACCTCAGAAGATCTTCCTACCTCAGGCTTTACCACCCCTCCTCCTATTACGATTGCTACTGCGTGAAGAGAACCCTCTACTCCCTCAATCCCTATAGCCTTTGCTTCAAATCCTCTATTGTTTCCCTTTACTCCCAGAAGCTCAGTTCTTGTCTCCCTTGTTCGAATCCCATCTCCTCCTAATTATCCTCCACCTATCATCCCTATGGCAGGTGCTAATCCTCCTAGAAATAGAATGGATGCCATAGTGGCTGCTAGATATGCCCCCCTGGTCTTGCCTCAACCTCTTAATTCCCTCCCAGCTGGTGGCTACCTTAAGCAACTACCTAAGTTTACAAGGGAGGGAGATATAACCACAGAGGATCACCTTGTAGCTTTCTATAGTTATGTGGATAACTATGTCATAATAGATGAAGATGTATGGATGAGGATTTTTGTTCACAGTCTTGATGGAGAAGCGAGAAAGTGGTTCAGATCTCTGGCTCCTGGATCCATCACTGGTATTGAGGATCTTGATGATGTTTTCTTGAGACAATGGGGGGATAAAAAGGACTTTATTTATTATATCACAGAGTTTGGGTCCCTAAAGAGAAAAGAGGGAGAGTCTGTCTCTGACTTCTTCAAAAGATTCAACAAGATGTACAATAAAATCCCTGCTGAGATAAATCCTACAGAGGCCTCTGCCAAAATTACCTATGCCAGTTCTTTTGAACCTAACTTCTGCCTCCTGTTAAGAGAGAGAAGAGCTAGTTCCTTGGCTCACATGCAAGATGCAACCCTGGAAGTAGAGTATAACATATTGGCAGTTGACCGACTCAGGAATAAGACTGATAGAGATAGAGGAAGGGGAAGATCTGAAGCCTCAACCTCCAGTTCCTCTGCCCCCCTCCGCTCAAATGGATGAAGTAACCAAGTTACTAAAATCACTTTCGGCTAGAATGGAAAGGTTGGAATTAGAAGGGAAGCAGACGTATAGAAATCCCCAAAATGTTGATAACAGAAGAAACTTCAGGAGGTCAAATAACAATTATCCTTAGATCATGCCAAGAGAACAAAGGGACAGAGATAGAAATGATCAGAAAATTTAAACCCTTCTCCAAAACAACCTTATTGCTGAGGAGGAGAGCGAGGAAGAAGAGCTTGATCTTGATCCTAAAATCGATTGTGTTGGAGACACCTTCCTGTTTCCTCATTTAACTCAATATGCATACGAGGAATCCCTCATGAACAGTCAAATAAATGAGATGAGTAAAGGAGAAAAGGCCAATAATATCCCAAGTAAATAAAACCTCAGGTCTAAGAAGAAAGAAGGGAAGTCTGATGTCCCTGATCCATCTCCCAGAGAAGAAAAGCCTACTAAAGATGCAACAAACACCAGTAAAGAAAAGAAAGCTCAGAATTCCCCACCAATAGTCAAAGACCCTATCCTAGAGGTGAGAGAAATTATGAAGCCCCCTTCCTCCTTTAACTTTGAGCATGAAATTCATAAGATTGGAATCTCTGTCCCCCTTTCAGAGCTAGTCAAGCATGAAGACTTCAAAAGGTCCCTCTCTAAGCTGTTGCATCCCGAGCCAGCCTGCCACTCCATAGACTCGGTGAATCTCCAAGATGAAAATCCCACAGTCATATTAGGCCCTATGGTAGAAGATAGAGATGATTCATACCCTCCCTTCTATACATCCCTAAACATTCATGAGAAGGTGTTGCATAATTGTCTGATGGACTCAGGGGAATCTCATAATCTCATGCCCAAAACTGTTATGGAAGAATTGGGATTAGAAATCACAAAATATTACCATGATTTATATTCTTTTGATTCGAGAAGGGTGCAATGTCTTGGGGTCATCAAAGATCTAGTAGTAACCTTGTTTCAGCTGCCCATGAAAAGTGTGGTCATGGATATCATGGTGGATGATGTTCCTCCCAAGTTTGTCATGCTATTGTTAAGATCTTGGATAAAAATACTTGGAGGAACATTACAGTTGGACCTCACATATGCTACCATTCCAGTCTTTGGAGGGGAGCATAGGAGACTGTACAAAGAAGCTCAGTTGGCCTACATTATCAGTGATGAAGATGATCCCACCAATCATCCTATCTTTTCCCTTGATACTGATTTGGGATCCAGCTTGTTGTAGCTCACCGATACTCCCAAAACTCCTCTTGAAATCAGAAAGCAACCCATTTCTTTTCATGAAATATCTCCCCCAACTACTTCCGTGTGGAAGATGTTCTTTGATAGAGCCTCTTCTAGGGAAGGTGTTGGTGCTAGAGTAGTTTTTGTGTCACCTTTTCAAGAAACCATATCTCTGTCATACAAATTAAAATTTGAAACTATCAATAATGTGGCAAAATATGAAGCTCTTGTTCTGGGATTAAGGGCTGCAAAGGACATGAGAATTGAGGAGATAACAGTGTTTAGAAATGTTGAGTTGATTGTCCAACAGATCAGAAATTCTTATCAGACCAAACACCCTCAGCTCAGAAGTTACATAAATGAAGTATGGGATCTAGTTGACATTTTTTTCTTGGCTTTCAACATTTTATTTGTTCCCAGAGAAGAAAATGTCATGGCCGATTCTTTGGCTGTCTCAGCCAGCCAGTTCAGGATTCCACTGCCACCTAAGCTCAAGTATGATGTTGAGATTAGATATAGGCCCTCTGTACCTGATAATATCAAGCATTAGAAGGTGTTCGAGGATTATCTAGAGATCATAAGATTTCTTGAGTCGGTTGACGAGTTCTCTACATTACACATTGATCAGGGTCATGATTCCGAAGGTGATCCTCCCCCTAAAGTATTTTTGAATAAAATTGCTAATCACCTTATTTTTCAACTGCCTAGCAATCACATTCCAAAGGGACTATTTCCTTTGGAAATATTGTTTGATGGAAACGATGTGGTAGTAAATATTAAAGGCCCAACTGAGGATGCTGATGTAGCTGAGTGCAACAATGGTACAGAGGAGGATCCAAAGTTTGTTAAATTTTCAAGCAGCCTGTCAAGGGAGCAGAGAGCTCAGTATACCGAGCTATTAAAAGAATTTGCTGATTTGTTTTCTTGGACTTATGAAGACCTCAGAACATATGACACCAGCATCATCGAGCATAATATCTCATTGAAAGAAGAGGCCAAACCATTTAGGCATAAATTAAGACAAATAAATCCTATGTTTCTTCCTATCATGGAGAGGGAGGTAAAGAAGTTGCTAGATGCCCAAATCATTGTCCCGTTGTGATACTCTGAATGGGTGGCCAACCTGGTTCCCGTGAGGAAAAAGAACGGATAAATCGAACTCTGTGTTGATTTCAGAAACCTGAATAGAAGTTCCAAGAAAGATAGTTACCCTTTTCCAATGATGGAACACATATTGCAGAGGGTGACATGTGCATCCAGGATTTCAATGATTGATGGATTTTTTGGCTACAATCAGATCTTTGTCCCGTCTGAAGATAGAGAAAAGACATCCTTCACCACTCCTTGGGGCACGTTCATGTATGTTGAAATTTCCTTTGGATTAATGAAGGCAGGAGCAACCTTTCAATGAGCTATGGACATCACCTTCATTGGAGAAAGAGATAAATTCGTGGTCATCTATCTGGATGACATAACTGTCTTCTCCAAATCTGATAAATAACATTGTCAACATCTGAGGAAGGTTTTCTCAAAATGTAGGAGGTTTGGTCTCTCCCTAAATCCCAAGAAATCATTATTTTCTATGCAGGAAGGAAAATTATTGGGGCACATAGTGTCAAACGAAGGAGTCAGGATCGATCCCAGTAGGGTAGAAGCTATTCAAGCCTTATCGCTTCCTAGGTCCAAGAAAGAAGTTCAGTCCTTTCTAGGTAAAATCAATTTTCTGAGAAGGTTTGTTTCAAATTTCGTTGAATTGGTGAAGCATATCATAGCCATGCTAAGGAAGGGGAGCGAAGTGAAATGGACTGCTGAGCCCAAAGAATCCTTCAACCAAATTAAGAAGTCACTGACTGAAGCACCTATGCTAATCAATCCTGATTATTCCAAGGATTTTCTGATTTTTTCCTTTTCTTTATTCGATACAGTAGCAACCGTTTTGTTGCAGAAGAATGATGAAGGGTTGGAACAACCTATTTCCTTTTTCAGCAGATCATTGAGGGATGCAGAGATCAGATATGACATCATGGAGAAGCAAGCCTATGCCTTGGTGAAATCTCTCAAGGATTTCAGAGTCTATGTTCTGCATTCAAAGGTCATTGCGTATGTTCCTTCAACTTTTGTGAAGGACATTCTCATTCAGCCTGACATAGACGGGAAAAGGAGCAAGTGGATTTCCAAAATCCTTGAATTTGATCTAGAGATGAAGCCCACCAAATTGATCAAAGGTCAAGGTTTAGCCAGGCTGCTGGTTGAATCTAATTGCAAGGATTTGGGGGTAAATTTCATCAATAATTACTCATAAATCAACAGGCTGGGCTTTCTGATACAAATGCTCAGGCAGACCCCCCATTAGCAGGATGTCCTTGGTACAAGGATATCATATATTTTCTACAGAAATTTTAGCCTCCCGATGGCATGAAAAATAATAAGGTAAGGGATTTAAAGCTCAAAGAAATTCAATACTTCCTTGCTGATCAAATTTTATATTGGAAGGATCCTTTAGGAGTGCTCTTAAGATGTCTGGACCCACAGGAGGCCAAAAAGATTATATTTGAGTTCCATGACAGACTATGTGTGGGGAATCATTTCTGGAAAACCACAACCTACAAAATACTCAGGGTTGGGTACTACTGGCCTACTTTATTCATTGATATATGTGCAAAAGTTAGGGCTTGTATCAAATGTAAAAAATTCTATGGAAATAAGAAACTCAAGTCTCTTCCATTGAGGCCCGTACTAGCTTCAGGACCTTTCCAACAGTGGGGCCTTGACTTCATTGTGGAAATTCATCCCACTTCAAGCGATCAGCACAGGTGGATCCTAACTGCAATATATTATTTCATCAAGTGGATAGAGGGTACCCCCACAAGGAACGCTTGTCATAAGGTGATCATTGGTTTTCTAGAGGATATCATAGTAAGGTTTGGTTGCCCAACCAAAATCATCACTGATAAGGCTGCATCCTTCAAGGCTGAACCGTTGATCCAGTTTTGTGGGTAATTCAGAATTGCATTGATTCACTCTACCCCCTACTATCCGCAAGGCAATGGATTAGCAGAGTCCTCTAACAAAAGGTTGATAAAAACCATATTGTTAGAAGACAACAAGAAAGCATGGGATTCAAAGCTCAAATTTTCTCTATGGGATGATAGAGTGACAACAAAAAGGTCCGTAGGTTTCTCTCCTTTCCATCTTGTATATGGAACTGAAGCATTTTTTCCTTCCTAGCTTGGCCTGCCTTTGGAAAAGTTCTTCCAAGAATGCAAAGAAGAGCCTGATATTATGATCAGAAGGATTCATCAGCTGGTAGAAGTGAAATAGACTAGAGAGTAGGTGATAGGTAGAGCACATGACCGTCAACAGAAAATCAAGCAGGCCTTTGACAGGGAGAGAAAAAAAGAGGAATTCCAGCTGAGATATCTATTTCTCAAATGAGATGCACCCAGACAGGACAAGGGAAAGCATGGAAAATTTGAAGCCCTTTGGATTGGCCCCTTCAAAATTTCTAAAGCATTTCCAAATAATACTTACAGGTTGTAGAATTTGGAGGGTGATGAAGTTTTTGGTGGCCTTGCAAATGAGCACTTCCTGATTTTTTTTTTTGTTTAAAGCCGCAATCGATGTCCCACCACTGTAAATACCATCTATGTTTTATGTTTATTTTGTTTAGTTTTAATAGGAGACTCCATAACCCAAAGAAAGGCACTAGAGCTATGTGTTATTGGTAGCTCGCAGGGAGCATGCCATCCCCTGTGGAGCCAAATGTTAGCACTTAATCTTGTCATGTTCTTGCAAGTTGTGGTCTTTGCCCAAGTCTGTAATTTTGTCCATCTTTCCTACCTTTGCAGACTTCATTGTAAGTTTCCTTCCCGACTTGTAGTTTTTCTTCAGTTTTCCTCCATCCGTTTGATAGACTTGTTTTCTTGTCGCCTTGCCTAAAAAATATCAGCCATAAGATTTCCTTTTTTCTCTAATTTGATCACTTCTCTCTTTACCTCTGTCGTTAATCCTCTGCTTTCCTGAGCCTTCAACCAATCATCCAAGAAATTGTTCACATGTTGCGGTTGTGAGCACCAAACAAAACACTTAAATCAGTCTAATATAAAAACAAATCAAGTGAGCGAGCAAGATCAATTTCCAATGGTGGAGACCCATCAGGTGATCGGGATATAAAGTTATGCCGAGTTTAATGTCAATAAGAGTTCTGAAATTGTGAGGCCATCCTAGCCGTCGATCTTCGTAATATCACGTGGTGCGAGATCAACATTTCACTAACTCGTGGGATGAATCAGTCAAAGGGAAAAGTCACGCGAAGTCGCGAAATAAGAAGTCATGAAATGCGAAGTTGCGAAATGATTTGGGCCATCCATTTCAGTAGAACATGTGGCGCTAGATCCAAAGTGCGAAAAAATTTCATTTCAAGAAGACCGAAGTGAGAAGTGCCGATATCCCAAGTCCTGAAATGACGAAGCGATTTGGGTCATCTGATGCAAGGAGATGCGTGTCGCCTGATCTGATTGATAACGATTTCGTGACTCAGAGGTTGAGCATGGAGCACAACGTGAATTCGTGAAACACGAAATCTTGACACACCTGGGAGTTGGGCCCATGATCATAGTCTGCGATCATATGGAAGGTGGGGCCCGAAGAATGGGAAAGTGCCTATCAAGTGGCGGGTGGCTGAGGTTGTTCAAGGAAATGATCACGGCCTTCAAGTTTAAAGAAGATCCTACCATTGATCCAGATGGGCTGTTTCGCGATTTTGAGCATCGATATATTTGAAGTCAAGGGGAGTGAGAACTCCTGAAATATGAAATAATGAGTTTTTATGAGATAAGCACAAGGTCACAGCCCATAGTCATGTGGGGCACATGGAAAGGAGCTACACAAAGAATCAAAGTGCCCGAGTTGGTCACAGAGAAGGATCTGCATGGCCTTAAGGCGCCAGAATGGACTCAAAGGAATTATGAGTTCGCCTGGAATGTTCATGGGTGTCAGGCCTCGTCTCGATCCCAATAAAAGTAGTTAATGAGAATAGGGAAGGTTGTTAAAACCTCATTTCACCACATAAATGGAAAGAATGGAAAATTTGGCCGTGGAGGGCAGGCTGTCAACCAAAAGTTCTCTGTCATGAATTTTCTTATGAAGCCCATACCCATCTGATCTTGCATCTCACAGAAGAATGTAAACGCAACCTGACAGAAGAATAATGAGACGCCAAGCCTTGAATACAGTGATCAAAGCACACTTCTAAAGGGAGGAAGTTGTTTTGAGTATAAATACTCAGTTTTGATATGTTGTTATGGTCGATGGTAGAGCAAAGCTCCCAAATTGTAAAGTTTTAATGAACTCTATGGTTATCTAGTTATGTATATGCATTTGAAACTTCTTGTTTAATGAAAATCAACTTTCTTACTCCCTCTTGTTTCCTTCTAATGCTGAAAGAGTTCATGATTGACTGATTCACTTGAATTATTGTGACTGCATTATGATGAAAGTTTGATTATAGTGTTGTTATAGTTCCTTTCAACTTCTTTGATATTTGAATTCGATAAGTTCTCATGTTTAAATTGTTCCTCCTTGGGCTGCTGAGAGACTTGATGTCCTCGACAGATCTCTACATTTTCTCACCAAAGTATTCCTCCTACTCACCCTTACTACAACTTACTATTTGAAGTTAAATGAAGACCTCACATACTCGTGCATATCAATCCAGTTTTCTGAGTTAATATTATACTTTCCTGAGACAACGTCCATTTGACCCTTTTATAATCAACCCGTGACGTAAAACTCTGATGGGTATCGGTTTTGCCTTTCCTGAAATCTGAAGGGAGACTTCCAATGCTAACACATGTGTCATAGTGGAGAAAGTAGTAGACATCCATGGGTCATAGTGAATCAAGTAGCAGATGCTTTTGAAAAGGCTTGAAGAAGGTGCCATCATGTTGAATCTAAAGTTGAGGAATGTTTGTTGGTCTAAGATGATATGCACCAGGTCCTCTTCATGAGTAAAGGTATGTTTTACATATGTTTTTTTGAGGCTTGTTTCATGGATGGTATGACACATTCTTAAGTCATGTCTTGGAACCCTTGTGGTACATGGTACATGGTTGCATATGGTTCATGTGACATTGATACATGCTTGAGATATATTCTTGATACTTGGTACATGGATGTTATGGGTCATTGTTAAAGACACATATTTATATTGGCATATGTATGAGGCACATTCCTTGGTACTTCGTTGAGACACTTCATCGTTGATATCTTATGGTACATGTTGGTGATGTTATGGTGCATGCTTGAGGAAAATATTTGGTATATTGTTGAAGCACTGGCACATGGTGTATGGTTGTCGTTGATATTGATACATTGATGAAGAATACACTTGGTATATGACAACACATGAATAAGAACATATCTTGGTGATGTTTGTACTTGGTTGAGGTGTTCATGTACATTGTTGATGTACATGGTTGATACATGCTTGATAGATGGTATGGTATAGGATTGGTACTTGGTATACATAATTGATGGTTGAGGCATATGGTACAGGTTGAGGTGCATGGTTGATGCACAGTTTGGTACATGTGTTGGTGCATGGTTTGGTATATGAGTTGGTGCATGGTTGACGCATGGTTTGGTACAAGTGTTGGTGCATGGTTGATTCACTTGTTGTGGTATAGGTTGTGGTACATGGTTGATGATTGACATGGTATAAATTGATGATTATTTGGTACATTATTTGGTACATGATTGAGACACATACCTTGTGATGGTATGTTGGTGATATTGGTAAATGCTTGGTAGAGGCATGTGTTAGTGATGTTGGATATCTAATTGAGAGGTGTCCTTGGTATATGATCCATGTGAGAGGATTTAGTTGAGTATCAGTGATAGTGACAAGTTGATAGTGATAGGTTGGATACAATGATAGGTTGACAGGTTACAGGTTGATGTGACAGTGATAGTGGTAGTGGAAGTGATAGTGACAGTGGTAGTGATTGTGGTAGTGACAGTTGGTCTACATTTATATTTCAGGGAAGTAGGACATGGCAAGGATAGGTGGTTTTATCCACCTTCCAGTTGGTGTCGAAGAACTCAGGGGGTTGGAGCCAGAAAAGTCAAGGAGTTTTAGATTTCTTCAAGTTGGAGCCTAAGAATAGGGGGTTGTTGATCTAGATGGATATCGGTGGCCACTCATCTATTCCACTAGCTCGAAGAATAGTTTTCCATTTTGGCAGTTTCTTATAGTTTTTCGAGTCGCAAACTTCTGGGGTCGTATTGAGGTCCTAAATGATGTTATTTTGGACTTTTTGGGGTCATGGATTTTTTTCAACACACCTTAACTCCCAACGAAATTTGTACTTCTTGGATAGACCTTTCCGATGAGGTAT
This sequence comes from Picea engelmannii, assembly GCA_009831015.1. Lineage (NCBI taxonomy): Eukaryota > Viridiplantae > Streptophyta > Pinopsida > Pinales > Pinaceae > Picea > Picea engelmannii. Next base: position 728,696 of record ML777031.1, on the reverse strand, counting down.
CAAACCCCCAAAATGGAGATTGTATGCAAAAGTTACGCCCCCAGGAAGTTGACGTATCAACTACCCCCATCGGAGCTCACAAACCTTATGTCTTTTCATCTTCCAGGGTTAGGGTTTTGGATTTCATTTATGTTAAAAAGGCCTTTGGGGCCTCATTGTAAAAATTATCTTCTGGAAAATGTGAGTAGTCTCACATCTCTTCTCAGAGATAAGCTACCACCATTCTAGCAAATCTTTCACTTTATATTTCTACAGTTTTGTACATTTCGCTTATTAATAGAAATTGTGTATTACTGTATATCTGTGTTTATGGTTATATATTTGTTATACTATTGGATATCTGATATATATATTTAAATTTCTTTATTATATCTCCTCTCCCATTTCATGCCGAAAATAATCCAGATCAATGGTATCAGAGTAGGCCGCTCTTGATCGTTTTTCAATGCATGTCCCCAACGAGGTCCGAATATAGCAAGTTGGGTCTTGAGATTGTCTCTTTTGAGGAAAATCTCTCTCACACACCCAAGAAACCCTCCATGGTGAAATAAAATAAAAGCGATGGAGCATAAAATTCTATTAATCTATTTCTTGAGCAAGCTTTCACGTGATAAAGGGTCGAAATGATGGAGAATTTTTCCCACATCCTTCAATGCTCGTCAATATCATCAGGCACATTTTTATCAAGTGGCCACTTTGGAAGAACCTCTCCTTTCAAGGTACAAGTTAATTTTGATATTCCCGTATTTGAAGGTCAGATAGATGTAGATTCCCGAGAAAAATGGTTAAATATACTAGAAGGTTACTTTTATGTTCACAATTTATCCGATAGGGAAAAGATCACCTTCGCACTCCTTAAGGATCTCCCCCATGTAAAACATTGATGGGAAACATACTGGGAGAAAAGTTCCACAGAGGAGTCTAGAATATAGGGGGCCGATCCCACTTGGGATTATTTTGTGGATGCAGTCAAAGAACAATATTACCCTGTTGGTAACTATGATGACCAATACATGAGATGGAACACACTGCGTCAAGAGAGGGCCAAGCAGTGTCAGAGTTCACCAATACATTCCATACCTTGTGCACTAAGATGCATATCAAAGACTTTGAGTGACATTTGGTTCTGAAATACCATGGGGCTCTACATAGATACATCCAAACTAAAATGGATTTTCTGGACATCTCATCATTGGGTGTTGCTTATTGATATGATGTTAAAATTGAGCATAAATTTAAGCACTAGAAAAAGCAGGAGTTCGAGTCTGCAAATACGCAACAACAAAAGTATGATAAATACGAACCTAACAAAAAACATCCCAAAAACTAGTCCAAGCCACAGGAAAAGAACGATAAGGGAAAGACAAGAATGACACTAGAAAGTGGTGCGATTTCCACAAAATCCCTTGGCACAAAACCAATGAATGTCGCTCAAAACTGTCATTGGTGGCTGAGATCAAATAAAAAGAGCCGAACCTTGATTCAAAATATGATTCAAAAAATAATGGAAGGAGATAGATCATCGATGCAGACCCCACTGCCACTGTCACAACCACAACAATTCAACTAGAAGAAGCATCAAATCCTAAAGAGGGGGAGCGCCTCTTCCATTCACAGATGTGGGTGAAGGGGACCCATTGCATTTTATTGTGGATAGTAGAATCTAGAAGAACCTCATCTTAGTAGAGGTCGTCAAAAAATTGGGATTGTCGGCAACATCACACCCGCATCCATACATCATCGAGTGGCTTCGTCAGGGACAAGATCTTCGTGTTAGTCAATAGTGTCGTCTTTCCAACGCCATCAATCCATTCAAGGATGGGGTATTGTCTGATTTTCCCCTCTAGATGTATGTGATGTTATTTTGGGCCAACCATATATCTGGGGGCGTCATGTTGTTTATGAGTCTTGACCTCGTAGTGTCATTGTTACTATGGGGGGTCATCTCTATAGGATACCAAAGGTAGTTTTGATTACTATCCCACCAAAACAGTGCCATGAGGTAATCTCTCATACTGCAAAATTCAACCTCTTCACAATCTGTTCAAAAGGTGAATAAAAGGACACTACAACCACTACAACCTCGGCCCAAGACCTTTCTATCCAGCATAAGTAGATTGTAGAAGAGAAAAAATATATTGTTTCTTCACCGATGAGGGTGCCTACACATTGCCCAGTCAAGACAAGCTACAACAGGTTGGTTGAACAGATTCAACCCCTCTAACATCAGGTTTTCGATAGCCTTCCACAAGCCAAGCAATGCAACTTTGCCAACAAGGAAATTTTGAGATCATTTCATGCTTCCTTGTTTTCCTTCCACATTCTATCTTCCTCACTTCTTTTTTCCATTTATTTTCCCTCTTATACAACTACCCTTATTTCCCTTTTTCTTTTATCCCTTCTTCTCTCCCTTTTTGGTTACTATACCTAGTCATATTTTAGTGATTCACGGGTTCACGCGTTCACAGGTTCACAGGATTTCATTCCACCCACTTGCTCATCTCATGAGTCCGTTTTAACACTTAGCCATTTTTAAGTTTCGCGGGTTCACGGGTTCAAGCCCTCATCCTCCATTTTCCATGACCTTCACTTTTCACCCCAACTTCCGTGATCTACATTTTGAACATCAGCCTTGTCATGGGTGCCGAGCTCCAAAGTATTGTATTCCTATTGCATGTGATTCCAACTGACCGTTTGTATACACTTAGTATTTTTGATTATCTATACAACTGTGAGTTCGTCGGTTCTCGGGTTGGCAGATTCATGAAAAGTCTTATATTCAAACTCTCTCTCATCTGTCCCCACCATTTGGTTGCTTTTCACGATACACATTAAGTATTGTTTAATTCTAGCAACTGTTATGGAGGCCCCAAAAAGATTGTCATTAATGGAGAAAGGCTCGAGGAATTACTCATTAAATCTCATTAAATCTTCATTTTCCAAGGGATTAAATTATCATTATATTTCCAAAAATATTTATTTGAGATTATTATCCAATTGAAGGAATAGTCCCTTCAACCCATGGAATCATCAACCAAACAATAGTTTTTTGGTGGCACTTTGAATATCTTTGGTCGTGAATATTAGAACTTCTAGTGGTCAAGAGAATATTTGTATTATTCCTCTCCTCCTGCACAAAAATATGTAATTTTGGCATCTAGAATCGCTTGTGCTGGGTGTGCTCCTGAGGTTTTTGATTGTAAGTAACTCTTTGCATGGTGTGTGGACAAGTACATGCCAAGTCAAAGGATTATACAACTCTGAGATCATTCTCTAATTTCCCTTTCACCTCATGTTTTTCGCAAGATGTTAAATCTTCTAGAACTGACGCTTACTTTCAAAGGTGAAGATTGTAGAGAATTCTTGAAAAAACATAACAATGGGCTTGATCTCTTGCTGGAATATTTGGAGAATCTTGCATCTATCCCAACAGACATAACCATAATCAATGTTGAGTCTTTTAAAAACCTTTATCGATAAATTGCATGGTTATTTACTAGGTTGATAGGCCAGGAAAGCACTGCTTCTATTTGTCACATGCTTTTATATATTTTGTATTTTACAGTACATGAACAAGCCATTTTTTATTTGGGGAAAACTCATTTCTATCAAAATATCGTCCTACTTATCACACTATAAAAAGGACAAAAAATTCTTTATGGCCTCTTATTTGATATTTTCTACTGTGCATTGTTTTAAATTACCAAACTTAACCATCAGTAAGAGGGTGAATTGTGTAATAGATCCAGTTACCTTTTGGTATCAGACACTATGGAGACATCAAACTCCTCTATTTTTCTATGAAGTTTATAATAATTTTTTTTCAGTCTTCAAAAAGCTTTTGTTGGGAGAAAACACTTTAAGGATATCTGATCAAGCTACCATATTTTTAGAGAAAAAGGGGACAATAGAACAAATGGAAAATCACAGTGTCATAAGGATATTTTGCTTGAAAAAGAATCCTTCTTTTCTCCCATATCATGTATATGATAAACTATTTATTACAGAGGTGGCAAGGAAATATAACTTCTGGCTACATTTTTTCCATGAAAAAAGGAAAAAATAGTTTATTCCCTACCATGGAATATTGGAGAGTTCATGTTCAGAAATATAAGTAAAATTGATGAATTTGCAACTCATTTTAACAATGTGAGTTTAAAGTATGCTGAAAAGTTCAAAGGTTTTGATCTAAACAAAATCTTTGTTGGACATATGCTTCCAGTGGGGTTCAATAACTCTTTCATTCAAACTATCTTGAATTAAGAATATGATGGTAATAGACAAAGCATTCCCATACATGATGCTGATGACCTAGAAACATTACTTAGCAGTAATGATTTTTACGAGCAAAGAAGAAAAGGTCCTAGTGAAATAAGTGCTCAATATCCAGTAGTTACTCCCAAGAATAATACATCCAGGAGCAATTATCCAATGACCCACCAAGTTAAAAAGGTTTTCAACAGTAGTTCCAGTGGAGGGGGAGAGAAAAATCCTCCCCCCAGAAAAATTGAGAATTCACACAAGTTTCCCGTGAGAAAGAAAAGGAAAAACTTAGTGCAAGAGGAATAAAACAATCTTATAGAAAATGAAATCCAAAGATTTTCTTCGGAGGATATGGAAGTAGAAGTAGATATTGAGAAAATATTTCCTGCAATAGAACAACCAAAAAATATAACTCAACAAAATTCTTTATTGGAAGTTGTTGGAAATGAGACCTTTAGTGAAGGAGAATCCTTCACTTTTCAAAGTGTTGTTTTTGATAAAGAATCTAAAAAGTTGATTGTAGAAATAAGTGATCAGAAGAATAAAAAGGGAAAGGCCCACTAAGAGGTTGACCTGAAGGATATGCGACCATCATATATTTCCAAAATCCATAGGGAAACAAGGGATGCACTCGATAACTCTATTGATGGTTTAGAAGATGAAAATGTCAAATTAAAGGAGAAGATCAAAGAATTGGAAACTGCCTTGATGCCCCTTCCAATCTTGGCCAGTCCTTTGAAAATGGTTAAACAAACTTGGTATTAAATTAAAGGGATCTTCTAGTTTTCTTATAGCGGTCCAGAATTAAGTAGAGAAAAATATTAAAAAAAGAATGTCATTGATAACAAAAGCATGGGAAGTATAAAAAAATATTTTTTCTTTCGGTTCAAGGGAACATGCTTTTCATGAGTATCTCCAATCTGATTTAAAGAATGAAGAAGGATTCTACACAGATGTCATTTGACGATTTGGGATAAAAGTCTCAAACATGACAGAATTGAAAAGGAGAGAAGAGGATCTACCTTCTCCAAGTCGAATCAAACAGTTGAATGCATGTTGGAAAGAAAAGAACAAGAAAAATTACATTGAATATTGGTTTAAGAAGGCGATTGATAAATTAACGAAAGAAGGCCAAGAAACAACAATTGAGACAGTTCCTATAACCTCCAATCAGGAAAATAAAAGGACAGTAGCAAGCAAGTAAAAAAGGAGAGAGACCATCATAGTCTTTCTACTTTGTCATCACCCACCATCTTCTCTCCACATCTTACTTCTTGTCTATATTTTCTTTACGGTCCATGAGATTCCCAATCCCGGTCCTATGGATAAAATCATTTTAATTTAAAAGCTTTGTAACATAATTTATACTTCTCAGAAATCCCAAGAGAACTAATTCGAGATCAGTTTTGACGATGTTTTATAACTCTGAGTTTTGAGTATAAAATATTTGAGATTGATATATCATTTTCTTTATTTGAGCTCCACATGTGTTTACTTTATTAAATTTCTCTTATCTGTGCGGACAATTTTATTTTATTTTTTATGTGATCATAAATATTTTTTAACTATGATGGATGTGAGGAAATGTTTCTTATCTATTTTCAAATATGTGATTTTTTGAGGTTCTTGGTCATCTCTTAGGGATTCTCTTTAAAAATAAAACTTTTTATTTTCTGTAACCTTTATATTTCTTTGAATATCAAGGTGGACTTTCTCAAAGTTCTATATTGTTTTGAAAATCAAGAATTCCAAGAGTATCATAAAACAAAGAGGAGTACCACCTCTATAAAAATGTAGGGGGATTTGTATCCCCGTGAGGTTGTCGTTTTGATCCTGATGGATTCAAGCGTCAACATTTTTAGTGACCATACTGGGAACCAACTGAAAATTTGAAATCTGGTTTATCATCTTTTGAAAAATACATGACTTTTCCCCAGGTTGATCAACCCCGCTTAGAAATTAGATTGAATAATCAACGAAGCATCTTGCATGAACTATATAATTTGGTAATAATAAGAGCTAAGACCATTGAATAATTGGAAAGATCTTGGCAAACATTGGTCCAAGAAGAAGAAAGATAAATCCTCTAAAGACAAGGGATAGAGGAGTGACATGCTCGAAGAGAACAAGAACAAGGTCAGAATTGAAGCTGGATGAATACAAGGGACCAATTACCAGAAGTAAAAGCAAGCAAATTTGTATTCTAGGAAGTGGAAAACATTTTCCTGAAATATCTCCAGACATGGCAGGAAGAAATGAACAACCGCGAGAAGAACTGAGAAGAGAACCTCATGAATAAAGAGGAGGTGGAGGAGGTGGTGGAATAAATCAAGAAGGACTAATATTTGGAAACCAAAGAATATTAAGATATTCCCCCCTAATTCTTTGAGGTGAGCAACATGACCTCCCTATTCTCCCTAAGGGTACTTTGAAATCATTTTCGGGAGATAGAACAATTGATTCCAAAAGATACCTTGATTTATTTCTTGACGTTTGTGATTTTCATCGTGTTGAATATGATGATATGATGGTAAGGTTGTTTCTTCAAACCTTATCAAGAAAATCCTATGAATGGTATATGACATTACCCACTAGGTCAATTGGTTCATTTAATGACCTCGAAGCCATGTTCCTGACTATGTTTTCTCCCCCAATTTCATATCATACCCTTCTCACTAATTTCACCCAGATTGGTTTGAGGAAGAATGAGAGAATACAAGATTTTAATCTAAGGATCAATAAAACTCTGAGTAAGATTCTAGAAGAAAAAAGGTCGAATGACCTAGTGATACTTAGTTGTTATAAGAATGTGATGCCCCCAAATGTAAAATATGCTATCAGAACATCCCAGATGGATACCTTGGAGGAAGAAATTATTAAATCCATGAAGATGGAAGAAATTATGATTGAGACGAGTGGTAACCTTGATATTATCCTAGAAAAAGTACAGAGGAAACTCAAAATCCTAAGTATTGATGATCAAAGAGCCTCTAGTTGGAGAAACAATGAAGAGAAAAAACCATGACCGATCCAAAATCAAGCCACTAGAGGAGGCTCTTTTAAGGGAACCATACCTGAAGTGAAGGTAGACCTTGTTGTGGAACAAGAAACTAAGCAAATATTTGAGATTGCAAAAATGAATAGAACCATGAGGAAAATGAAAAATGAGATAACTAGATTAAGAAGGGGTGATAATTATGTAGCAAATCTGAGAATGTCGGTCCAAGAGAAAAGAAGGAACCCTCCCCAAGAAAACAGAGTGAGGTTTGAAAACACTGATAATCAACAAAGACAAAGAGTTCCCAGGAAACCAATCCCAAATGCAATTTTTATAGATGATATATATGATGAGCAAATAGTTGAGCAAGGAAATTATTATTTACCTGATGCAAGTTTCCAAATTGTATAGACAGATGGATGTGATATGTCCATGTATATATTTGAAGAAGGAGACAATGGCCCTAACTCACAATATAATGTTGCCCAAACATGATCGTTTGTAAATAAATCCAAAAATAAAGATGATTATGAAAAAGAAAAGGAAAGAATTAAAGAAAAGATAAATAAAAGATGAATGAGAAAGAGGTAAATAAAAATGTGACAAATAACACTGGAAGCAAGAAGAAACACTTGGTGTCAAACCCTCCCTAGATGGAATACAATGTTGTAGAGGACTTGAGTAAGATGAGGATAACTCATCCTTTTACAAAAGTGGTAAATATCCCTCAACAAAGGGAAAATATTTTTAGATTGTTGGATGATCCATCTGAAAGAATTGAGGCTATTGTTATACATACAAAACAAAGCCGGAACACATCAAACATCAAGTTGAGAGGTAAAATCCCACCTTTTTATATTTTAATTGAAAATCATGATGTTGCACTTCATAATTTTTTAGTTGACATTGGTGAAACCAATAATATTATTCCATTAGCGGTCACAGAGGCATTGGGTATGAGATGCAATATTATGAAATAGGTAAAAACATATATGCAATTGAATCCAGACAGGTGCCGGCTTATGGGGAAATCAAATATTTTTATGATTGGATTAAAATGGCTCCCCATATCATTATAGTCTTCAATATTGTTGTGGTAGATCTTCCTCCTACATATGGAGTTGTCTTAGGAAGAGATTGGTCATCTATGATCAGGGGGTACATAATGAATGATGGAATTTGCATGATGATTCCAGATAAAGAAGGAGAAATGAGTAAGGTCCCTCGTGAACCCAAGAGATCGTTTTCCTTCAAAAAGAAAGATAATGAACTAAAGGAAGATTATATGGACATTAGAATCATAAACTATGCTATCCTAGACATGGAGCATATTGAAGACATGGAGAATAAAAAGAATCTGTTTAAAGGTTATTGGAGGATGTCATTTGATGGATCTTTCTCAAGTTCTGTAAGTGGAGTTGGAATCATCCTTATAATCCCAAAAAAGAGTGTGCATCCACATGCTATCATAAATGAATTTGCATGCACTAATAATGAGGTAGAATACAAGGCTTTGAGTCAAGGAATGATTCTTTCATGAGAAATGAAGGTAGAACATTTAATTGTGACTAGAGACTCTGAGTTGGTAATAAATCAAGTTACACATATATATAAGATTAAAAATGAACGACTCAAATTATATTTCAAAAGAGTTAATGAATTGATGGAAGCATTCAACTCTTTCAACATCTCTTTCATCCCAAGGGACAAAAATAAGAAGGAAGATTCATTAGCTTTGGTGGCCTCACTATAAAATCCAGATGATGTTCAGAGAAAAACATCTTTTCAAGTAAAAATAATATTCCGACCTTTTGTACCTGACAATCAGGATTATTTACAAGTATTTAAGAATGATGAAGAATTGGATTTTTTTTTGACGAATGATAATGAAGATGAGGGTAATCACATAACTGTTGTCCTGAGAAATTGTATTCAATATGAGTGTCTTTTTACAAGAGACAATCATGCTAAAAACCTCCTGGAAGAAGCATTGCTCTGAAAATTCCAAGAAACAAGAAAGATTATTATTGGAATTGATAGTTCCCAAAAATATGTCCATTTGGGAATTGATTGCACAATTGACGAAGTTGATCAATATGTTTCACTATTTAAAGAATATTTTGATGTATTCATATGGAGTTATGATGACTTGAAGACATATGATAAAACAATATTTCAACACATTATTCCCTTGAGAGAAGGGGCAAAGCCTGTCGAGCAGAAGATAAGGATAGTGAACCCCAAATTGAAACTACTGGTAAAGGTTGAATTGGAGAAATTGAAGAAATATGGAATAATATACCCCATTAGACATTATAACTGGATTTCAAATCTTGTGATTGTGAGAAAAAAGACTGGGGAGATTCAGATGTGTGTATATTTCACGAACCTTAACAAATCAAGTGTAAAGGATAATTATCCTTTTCCTAACATGGAATTTATTCTCCAAAAAGTCATGGGATCAGCCTAAATGTCCATGTTAGATGGTTGTTCTCGGTATAATCAAGTCCTAGTTGCTGAGGAAGATAGAGCAAAGAAAACTTTCATAACACCTTGGGAGATATATGCATATGCTCGGATGCCCTTTGGTTTAGAAAATGTTGGAGCCACATTTTAGAGGGATATGGATCATGCTTTTAATGGATTAATAGGAAAATTCATGGTGGAATACCAAGATGATTTAAGAGTACACTAAAAAATAAGGAGTGATCACATTCATCATCTGAGGTATTTTTTTGACAAGTGTAGGTTATATGGTGTTTCTTTAAATCCAAAAAAATGTTTATTTGTTGTAATTGAAGGAAAGCTATTGCATCATATTGTGTGCAAGGAAGGAATCTATATCGATCCAGAAAGAGTTAAAGATATAAATGAACTCAAACCCCCATCATCTAAGAAGGGAGTTCAATCATTTTTTGGAAAAATCAATTTTGTACGAAGATTTGTCCCCGACTATGAAAGTATTGTAAAGCCGATCAATTTATTGTTCAAAAATGACCAAAGGTTTGAATGGACCATAGATACACATGGAAATTTTAATAATATAAAAAGGGCAATCACTACAACTCCAATCCTCATTAGCCCAGATTTTCAAAGAGACTTCATCATTTATTCATTCACTAAAGAAACAATTGTTGCCTTTGTTCTTACTCAGAGAAATGCCAAGGGTAAAGAATTGCCAATTAGTTTCATGAACAAGACCGTTCATGATTATGAATTAATATATTCAAAATGGAGGAGCAAGACTTGTCTCTTGTAAAAGTAGTGGCACACTTTCAAACTTATATATTAAATTCTCATGTCACTGTGTATGTTCCATCCTCTCCTATGAAGATGATTTTAAATTAACAATTGAGAAAAGGAAAATGGGAAAACTGGGTGAAAAAGATTTAAGAATATGATATTGAAATTAATCCTTTAAAATAATTTAAAGGACAGGGTTTATGTAAGCTCATTGCAAATAGTGATTCTTTGGATGGAGTAATTTAGATTTCAGTAGGAGAACCCATGATGGTTTTAGAATGGCATAAAAATATTATATTCTACTTGACTTCTAAACAATTTATAGTCACCATGAACCCTAAAGAGCAAGAACATTGAAAATTAAGTCAAATCAATATGTGTTGATTGTTGATATATTGTTCATAAGAAACTATGATGGCATATTGTTGAGATGTGTTGATGAAAGAAAAGCTCAAGAATTTATGCAACAATTCCATGAAGGCATATGTGGTGGACATTTTGCGCCTACCACCATGACCCATAAAATAATAAGATCTTGATTTTCTTGGCCATAAAGTTTTAAAGACTCATATGCTACCATAAGAAAGTCTGTATCTTGTCAATAATTTTCAGGGAAAATGAAAAAATATGCAATGCCATTACAACCCATATCTATAGAACAACCATTTTCCCAAGGGGGACTCAATGTTGTTGGACCAATAAATACAAATTCAAGCAAAGGACATACATATATCCTCACCGCTACAGATTATTTTACAAAGTGGTTTGAAGTAGTAGCATTAAAAATGGTTGATTCTGAAGAGTTGATTAAGTTTCTCAAAGATAATATTTTGTCAAGGTTCGGTGTCCCAGAAAAATTCATTACTAACAATGGCTCAATTTTCATTGGTTCAAAATTTAAAGAATTTTGTGGGCAATATGGGATTGTTATGGGGCAGTCATCAAATTATTATCCATAAGGGAATGGTCTTGCAGAATCCACTAATAAGACACTCATTCATATATTGAAGAAAACTATTGATAAGAACCAAAGGAATTGGCATTTGAAATTGACAGATGCTGTGTGTGAGAGCAAAATGACTTTGAAAGACAACACTGGGATGTCTCGATACATGTTGGTTTATGGGAAAGAAGAAAAAATTCTAATTAGCCTCAAGCTAAATGCCTTGAATTTTGTAGTTAATACAGAGGATGCAAAATATAGTTCACCTATGCAAAAGAGAGTGAACCAATTATGGAAATTGGAGGAAGAACAAAGTAAATCCTTGAACATAACTTCTTAGAGATAACAAACTATCAAAAATTATTTTGATCAGAATGTAACCATAAAGAATTTTCAAAAGGGTGAACTGGTGCTACTCTGGAACAAAGCTAAGGAGAAACCATTGATGCACACAAAATTCAAATCACTTTGGGTTGGACCATATATCATTGAAAATATCCCAGATTTTAATGCTTATATGCTCAAAGATATGAAGGATAAAATTTTAATGTTTCCTGTTAATGGGAAACATTTGAGAGGTTTCTTCGCCTGAAATTTTCTCATTTCCTTGTACATAATTTTCATTTACCTAGTTTGAATATCCTTACCTTTCAACCCCATAGCCCAATGGATATAATCATTTAGTCATGAAGATTTTGGATTCTTGACAACCCACAAGGGGTTATCATCCCACATTTGGAGCCAATTGTTGAGATCATTTTGTGCTTCCTTTTTTTCCTTCCACATTCTATCTTCCCTACTTCTTTTTTCCATTTCTTTTCCCTCTTCTACACCTTCCCTTATTTACCTTTTTCTTTTATCCCTTCTTCTCTCCCTTTCTGGTTACTATACTTAGTCATAGTTCAGTGATTTGCAGATAGGCGGGATTTAATGCCACCCACTTATTCATCTCATGAGTCCATTTTAAAACTTATGCATTTTTCAGTTTCACGGGTTCAAGCCCTTATTCTCCATTTTCCGTGACCTTCACTTTGCACCCCAACTTCCGTGATCTACATTTTGACCATCAGCCTTGTCGCGGGTGCCAAGCTCTAAAGTATTTTATTCCTCTTGCATGCGAGTCCGACCATCTGTTTGTCTACACTTATTGTATTTTTGACCATCTATACAACTGTGGGTTCATGGGTTCCTAGGTTGGTCGATTCATGAAATTTTTTATATTCAAACTCTCTCTCGTCTATCCACGCTATTTGTTTGCTTTTCCTGGTATTAATTAAGTATTGTTTAATGTTAACAATTGTTGTGTAGGCCCCGAAAATATCGTCATTAATGGTGAAAGGCTAGAGGAATTACTCACTAAATCTCATTAAATCTTCATCTTCCAAGGGATTAATGAAGAAATTGAGCATAAGAATATTAGGACAAGAAAATTGGCAGAAAAGGACTCAAGCCATAATTATCAACATTGTATTCATATTAATGATACAAAATATATAATACAATAATGAAACCACCTCAATTGTTCTCACATCGACACCTCATCAGGAGATAAGGTAGGAGGAGGAAATATAGAAATCTAGAAACACACTTAGGATAACAACTATATCCTAGTATGTGAAATATACAAAGGTGGTATACTAAGACTTAATGATTGTATATGAGTGTTAAGTACCTATACCATATCTGAAGATAAATCTCAAAATAACCAAGAATTTCAACAAGAATAATCCAAACCATTCACCAAAATATTGAACACAAGAAATAGAGACAAAACCCTTGAGGTAGGGTAACACCATGTATTATTCCTTAAGGAAGGAATGCACTCCTCAATAAATATTTTCTTGTACCATCAAAATATTCTTCATTATGCTTCATTACACTGCTTACACTTCTTTATATATCTCTCTCTATCTCCTAGGAACCTTCTAGAGAGCCTTCTCTCATTTATTACATCCAACTACCATAGTGGGTCTTTATTAATATAGTGGACCTAGTTCATCTTACATTGAATGACCACATTGTCATATATTAAATGACTTCCACTAATAATACATAACCACATTCCAATTGGGTACCTCCCTAGGTACCCCATATTACCTCCCTAGGTATACTACATTCCATCCCTCTTCACATGTTTCATCCTTGAAACATAAGAAGAAACCATACAATATGATCAGCTAAGCAATGTAGCCAACCAGTACCAAGTATGACCATCCATCCATCCCAATGGAAGTCAAACATGGTGTCCATCTGCTGCTTCACCACCTTGATCTTGCTCTACATCATGCCGGGGTTGCCCTGGAATTTGTTTTGTAGCCTGAGCTCCTCCTGTAGTCCTGATAGTCCTCCTTGCACCTCTTGATCGGTTTCCTTTCTGGTGCCCTGTTGGTGCATAAATGTGTTGATGAACATGCCCTTGCCTTGATGACTGTTGTGTCTCTATATGATGTGGATGGTGATATACAAAAACTGTAGGTATCTACTCTTTCTTCTTCAAATCTGCAACACTTTGTGCATTTGAGTCAATGACCTCTTTAGGTTCTTGATTATGTCCTTCCCGTAGTTTTTCTTCATCTCCTTCTATAGACTCTGCCTCTGATTCAACTTCAGACTCAACAATAACTTCTTTGCTAGATTCCATGGGCCCATCTTTCTGACTAAGAGACACATCCTGCAATGTGATTTTCTTTTTCTTGTACGACAACTTCAAAAACTTCTTTTGCACATTAATATTAATGGTACCCACTGATTCTATCCAAGAATACCTCAAAACAATATCCACTTCATCCATATCCATAGCGTACAAATCTGAATGCAACACATATTTATCCATGGTAATCTTCAAATCTTTAAAAATTTGAGCATTTTCACCTTCAACCTGTGTGCTTTTAATATTATTTACTGGAGCTTGCAATCTATTAACCAAGTGAACATTGATAAAATTATGCATGCAACTAGGGTTAATAGAAACAATGACATTCTCTTTATGAATACAACCATGAACCTATAATATAGATTTGTCACATGAAAATAAACTCTTGGTTCTCTTTGTATCCTTATTTTCTCCATGATACCACTTTTCTAACAATATTTTTTCAAATTCTCCATTGGAGAGTGTCATCATCTCCTTATAATCAAGTGATTTCCACCAAATGACAGCATCACCTTGCAATTTGAGATCTACCCAATGGGGCCAATTCTCTTCCCATGATGACTTTCTTGCTTTAATGAATGATTGAATAATAGGGCCATCAAATTTCCCTGTAAAATACATCTTGCTATGAAAACCCCCCAAAAATAGAACAATAAGTTACGACAGAAAATCGTAGCTTTTTCCGGAAAAACCCTGAAAAACTGCTGAATTTAAAATGCTCATAACTTTACTTCCCGAACTCCGTTTCAGTTTTTTTTTTTAAATTGAGTATTTTTTCGAGAGGAATTCAAATACACAATTTTTTTTTCCAAATTCACCTCGTAAAGATTCATATCTGAACCTGAAGTGCGCCACCCTCTTTTTCTTCTCCAGAAAAAATTCTACAAAAAGAGAAAAAAAATCTTCCCTTCTTTGGCCAAGGAAAGTGCTATGATACCAATTGTTAAGTAACTATACCAGATCTGAAGATAAATCTCAAAATAACCAAGAAATTCAACAAGAATAATCCAAACCATTCACCAAAATATTGAATACAAGAAATAGAGACAAAACCCTTGAGGTAGGGTAACACCATGTATTATTCCTTAAGGAAGGAATGCACTCCTCAAGAAATCCTTGCTTGTACCATCAAAATATTCTTCATTATGCTTCATTACACTGCTTACACTTCTTTATATAGCTCTCTCTATCTCCTAGGAACCTTCTAGAGAGCCTTCTCTCATTTATTACATCCAACTACCATAGCGGGTCTTTATTAATATAGTGGACCTAGTTCATCTTACATTGAATGACCACATTCTCATATATTAAATGACTTCCACTAATAATACATAACCACATTCCAATTGGGTACCTCCCTAGGTACCCCATATTACCTCCCTAGGTATACTACAATGAGAAAGAGGCTAACATTCCCCACCTCAATCATAAGTCCAAATAAAAATACCAACAAAGTAGGTGCATAAGTTGGTATATCTCCATGTCTTCATGCTAAAAATCCTGAGCTGAGACACAATGAAGAACTGCCTGAAAAACCGCCAATTTGGATCCTAAATGGTTCATCTGAAATGAACTGAAAGAGAGTTGAAATATGGAAGTGAATAGCTGCAATATTTGAACATTCCTTGATTGCTTGACAATTCGATCATTTTGCCAAGTATTTGAGCTAGAAGAATCTAATGTCTTGTGCTAATTGGTGAAGATGTAGTATCACCACTCTACTATCAGTGTATCACCGAAAGTTCTCTCTAAATCTATGGTTTGGGATGACCACTAACCAATTGATACCATGTATCTAATGGTTTTTGGATAACCACTAACCAATTGTGACACTTTTAGGTGTCCAACAACATCCCAATGTATAATGTGTGTTGATGGCAATATTGCTATATCTTTAACAAATCTCTAGTTGTATAGGGAAATTGCCAAAACATTGAATGCATACCTTGGATTTGCTAATATACATCTAAAAAATGAACAACTAGTGAAGATCTAAAACATTGTTCGAAGAAGCATGGATTTGACTGTGATTTTGATAGCTGGAACATGGATTTGAATTTAGAGACAAAGAAGATCTGAGCATGGACGATTTTGATGTTGGAAGAACAAGCTTGAGTAGATCAGGGCCTTTGATGGTCCGATCTATGGAGAGTACATCAGATCGATAGTTTCCGGTAATCAAAACAACAACAGATTTCTCGAGACAAGCTCCGGAGGTCACGACCAAGAAATTAATTATTTTAAATAAGATCTTACTATGTGCTCTTAATACATTTAAAAATTAAGTCTATTTTTTTTTTCTGCTATGCAAGAAATTTACAAATCTGGAAAATGCATTCTACAGGGAATAAATCTACAGTTGCTGAAACTTCCGCTAGGAAGTTACTGTAATCAATTTGGACAAAGATTTTAAGTTTTTTCTCCTCCACATAGATTTTTACACCACATCCTCCCCACATCTTCTTTCTCTGATACCAATTGAAGAAATTGAGCATAAGAATATTAGGACAAGAAAACTAGCAGAAAAGGCCTCAAGACATACTTCTCAACATTGTATTCATCTTAATGATACAAAATATATAATACAATAATGAAACCACCTCAATTGTTCTCACATTGACACCTCATCAGGAGATAAGGTAGGAGGAGGAACTATAGAAATCTAGAAACACACTTAGGATAAAAAATATATCCTAGTATGTGAAATATACAAAGGTGGTATACTAAGACTTAATGATTGTATATGAGAAAGAGGCTAACAATTAAATTATCATTATCTTTCCAAAAATATTTATTTGAGATTATTGTCCAGTTGAAGAAATGGTCCCATCAACCTATGGCAACATCAACTAGAAACAATTTTGTGGTGACACTCTGAATATATTTGGTCATGAAGACTAGAACTTCTAGTGGTCAAGAGAATATTTGTATTATTCCTCTCCTCCTACACAAAAATATTTAATTTTGGTATCTGGAATTGCTCATGATGGGTGTGTTCCTGAGGTTTTTTATTATAAGGAACTTGTTGCATGGTGTGTGGACAAGTACGTGCCAAGTCAAAGGATTATAAAATTCTAGGATCATTCCCTGATTTCCCTTTCACCTCAAGTTTTTCACAATATGTTAAAGATGTCAAGGCCGACTCTTACTTTCAAAGGTGAAGATTGCAGAGAATTCTTGAAAAAACATAACAATGGGCTTGACCTCCTGCTGAAATATTTGGAGAATCCTGCATCTATCTCAGAAGAAATAACCATAATCCAGTTTGAGTCTTTTAAAAAACCTTATCGATAAATTTCATGGTTATTTACCAGGTTGACAGGTCGGGAAATAAATGCTTCTATCTGTCGCATGATTTTATATATTTTGTATTTTACAGTACATGAACATGCCATTTTTTATTGGGGAAAACTCATTTCTATCAGAATCTCCTCCCAATTATCACACTATAAAAAATGACAGAAAATTATTTATGGCCTCTTATTTGATATTTACTATTGTGAAATGTTGTCAATTCCCAAACTTAACAATCAGTAAGAGGGTGAATTTCAAAACAAATCCAGTTACCTTTTGGTATCAGACACTATGGAGACATAATACCTCTTTGTTTTTCTATGAAGTTTATAATAATTTTTTTTCAGTCTTCAAAAATCTTTTGTTGTGCAAAAACACTTCAAGGATATATGATTAAGCTACCTTGTTTTTAGAGAAAAAGGGAACAATAGAAAAAATGGAGAATCACAATGTCATAAGGATATTTTGCTTGAAAGAGGATCCTTCTTTTCTCCCACATCATGTATCTCTTAAACTGTTTATTACAGAGGTGGCAAAAAAATATAACTTCTAGCTACATTTTTTCCATGAAAAAAAGAAAAAGCATTTTATTCCCCTGCAATGGAAGATTGGAGAGTTCATGTTCAGAAATATAAGTAAAATTGATGAATTTGTAAATCATTTCAACAATGTGAGTTTAAAGTATGCTGAAAAGATCAAAGGTTTCGATCCGAACAAAATCTTTGTTGGACATATGCTTTCAGTGGGTATCATTAACTCTTTCATTCAAACTATATTGAATGAAGAAGAAGAGGGTAACAACCAAAGCACTCCCATATATGATGCTAGCGACCTAGAAACATTACTCAACAATAATGATTTTTACAAGCAAAGGGGAAAAGGTACCAATGAAACAAGTGCTCAATATCTAGTGGTTACTCCCAAGAATACTACATCTAGAATAAATGCTCCAGTGACCCACGAAGTTAAAAAGGTTGTCAACAATAGTTCCAATGGAGGGGGAGAGAAAATCCTCCCCCTGGAAAAATTGAGAACTCACACAAGTGGCTTGTGAGAAAGAAAAGAAAAAATTTAGCGCAAGAGAAAGAAGATAATATTATAGAAAATGACATCCAAAGATTTTGTTTGGAGGATAATGAACTAGAAGCAGATATTGAGAAAATATTTCCTACAATAGAACAACTGAAAAATATAGCTCAACAAATTTCTTTATTGGAAGTCGTTGTAAATGAGACCTTTAGTGAAGAAGAATCCTTCATTTTTCAAAGTGTTGTTTTTGATAAAGAATCTAAAAATTTTATTGTCGAAAGAAGTGATCAGAAAAATAAAAAGGGAAAGGTGTTGATGCTTGAATCCATTAGGACCCAAACGAAAACCTCACGAGGATACAAATCCTCTTGCATTTTTATAGAGGTGGTACTCCTCTGTGATTTTTAAAATGTGGGACTTTAATAGAAGTCCGTAAGAGGAAAGTAAAAATAAATATTAAATAAAACATAATTTTTTTTTTATTTTTTTTAAAAGAAAGTTCCTGAGAATGGACCAAGAATCACATACATTCATACATTTAAAGAAAATAAACAAAATTTCCTCACATCCATCATAGTAGGGATAAATATTTCTAATCACATAAAAATTAAATGAAAATGATCTGCATGCATAAGAGAACTTTGACAGAGTGATACATAGGAAAATCAAATGAAGATAACGATAGATCAACCTAATATACTTTATATTCATAAAAACTGGGTTACAAAGTACAATCAAGATTGTTCCCAAAATAGTTCTCTTAGAATTTCTAAAAAATATATAGTTCAATACATATTCTTTGAAATTAAAATGCGTTTTTCATAACTGGGATTGGGGCTCCTGCGGACCATAAAGAAAATATGTATAAGAATGAAGTTCGTAGAAAGAAGAAAGTGGGTGGCAGAAGACAACAAGACCTAGTAAGAAGAAAAATGAAATTATCAGTCCTCGGCTAAGCCTTTATATTTAAAGAGGTGGAGTAACTAGATGAAAAGCTCGATAAAGATAGAAAGATGTGATTAGTATGAATTTACTATGATGGTATCTCATGCCTTTTCACTTGCTCATTGATGTCCTTTTATGGCTTTCATCAATGGTTACATGAACTGTCTCAACTGTCCTTTGCCCTTCATCGTTAAATTTTTTGACAGCCTTTTTAAACCACTCCTTGATGTAGCTTCTCATTGGCGCCATGTTGATTTCATACTGTATTTTTATATTGAAGAGATCACCTTCCGAGTCCATTAGATCAATAGAAATGTTCCACAAATATTCTTAAATATCTTGATTTTAAATCAAATAATCAACTAGCCAATTTTCCACATCATCTTCACTATACTCAAGAATGTCATATAATTTTCAAATGATAACCCCTTAAAGATATCAACTTGTTCATAAAATTATTTCTTGGTTAAGAACAATGAGTTGAGTATCAATTTGGGGTCTTGGACCTCATTCGTTCTCCCAACTAGATCTATCTCAGTTCGCTTTTTGAATAATTCTTGTCTTCTGGTTATGGCCTAACTGCATGCTTGGACGATAATATTAAGGTTTTTAACCTTTTCCTTCCATCATGTGTTTAGTTGTTTTATCCGGTTTGGAGAAGGGAGGTCCTCCTCTTTTCTTCTCAACTCTGTCATATTGGTAACTTTAAAACCAAATGGTACAATGACATTGAGGTAAAAACCTTCCTCGTTTTTCAAATCTTCCTGTAAATATTCATGAAAAGAGTGTGCTCTCGTTCCAAAAGAGACCATGCTCTTTGACATCTCCCAAGAATTTGTTATTAATTGCATTCTTTTTTTGATATTCTTCTCCACATAGCCCCGGGCTGATGTGAGAAGGCTTATTGATCCTTTTAATATTTTTGCAAGTGTGGTAAGCCCGATCATTGCTAAAGGACTACCAAGTACATGAATAGGCATTAAAGCTTCCTCCAACTCCTTGATTCGCTCCTTTAACCTGGCATTCTCTACTTCAATGCATCCAATATAATTATCTAGAGCATCTCCAGTTGCTCGGTGAATTGGGGAAATTTGGGAAGGCCTCATGTTTTGTAGGTTAATCTCTAAACAAGATTTCCCCTTTTTATTATTTAAATCTCTTTTCTCAATAATCAAATTTTTGGACTTGCTGTAAAAAACATCACTCTGAAATACAAAATACTCTTCTTCGTCGAAGGTCTCGATCTCAATTATTTCCATGTGAGGGTTTTGGTGAGCAGTGTTCTCTAGTTGGTCAACATTGGGGAACACTTTTTTGATATCAGTTTCGCGTTCCATATCCTCGAGGGAGAGATCGTGGATGTCTCTTTCACCTCGAGGTCCCTCTTCTTCTTTCACAATGTTTTTTATTTTCCTCCTCAAGGGAAGTTTGTGAGAACTTTCAATTTTTCCTGAAGGAGGGTTCTTATCTCCCCCTCTGCTTGAAGAATTGTCGGTTACTTTCTTAATTTGGTGGGTCATTGGCGCGTTGATTCGAGATGTTGTATTCTTTGGAGCGACAATTGGGGATTGGGCCCTTTTCTCACTTGGACCTTTTCCTCTCTGCTTGTATGACTCATTGGTGTTGAGTATCATTTCCAGGTCATCGGTGTCATGAGTGGGAGTGCCCGAGACATTGTCTCTATCTTCATTCAGAATAGTATCAATGAAAGAATTGTTGAAACCGACAACCAATAGATGTTCTACAAAAATACAACTAGGGTCGAACCCTTTTACTTTTTCAACATATTTTAAATTGAGGCTGTGGAAGTGGCCCAAAAATTCATCAATCTTGTTCATATTTCTGAATATGAAATCCCTAACTTTCCAAGGCAGAGGTATGAATTGATTTTTTCTCTTTTCATGGAAAAAATGCAACCAATAGTTGTACTGCATGCTATTTCAGCGACAAACATTTTGTCAGATATGTGGCACAGAAGGAAGGAAGGATTTTCCTTGGACCCATGAATCCTTATAACGTTATAATTCTCCATTTGATCTAGTGTCCCATTCCTATCCAGAAACTTACTCACCTAGTCAAACATCCAGGGAGTGTCCTTTCCAAACAAAAAGCCTTTAAAAACTGAGACAAAATAATTAAAAACTTCATAAAAATGCTGGGAGGCCTTGTTCCTTCATAATGTTTGATACCAGAACATTACTGGGTCGAATTCATAGTTTACCTTCTTACACACAGATAATCTCGAGAGTTGATAGCAATGTGCTATCACGAAAACCAAATAAGATCCCATAAAGAATTTCTTCTCCTTATTGTATTGCGACAATTGGGAAGAGATTTCAATGGAAATAAACTTACCCCAATCGAGGATGGAATGTTCTTTGAATGTAAAATATATAATGTAAAGAATCATCCCGAAGATACTGGCTTTAGTTTCTTGTCCTATTATCCTTGTAAAGAGCCATGCAATTTCCAGAAAGGGATTTTTAAATGACCACCCTGCAATATTGTGATGTCCTTAGGGACAGTCGTTGGGTTCTATAGGAATTTAGGTAAGAGGTCCAATCCATTGTCATGCTTCTTTAAGAACTCCCTGCAACCTTCTCCCTTGAAGGTGAGCATTAGCTCGGGGAGTCTCAACATATTATGGAATACCTAAGGCAACAAAGAGACAGGGGAATGGTCCTGCAACTGAATAATCCAATGGGTTCGAATATATCTCTCGATGCACCAAGTGACCAACTCCTTACAGATAAATACTTCTGGGACACAACCTGCATGCACAATTCTAGACATCTAGATTACTTCATTTTGGGAAGAAGGGGATGAGTAGTATAAATATTCTCTGGACCAATGAAAACTTTGGTCCTCGCGCCTGAAAATATTCTATTTATATCCACATAACTATTGTTGAGTTGCTGCCATAAGCTAATGAAAATGTTCCCTTGATCTTGATTATGTTTCAAAATGAATGCTGGAGGCGGATAATATAATCCTTCATAAATCCTTCTTTAATGCATTTTAATAGGAGATCTCCTCGAGCCTTTCTCTTATTAATGACCATCCTTTCAAACCTGTATGGTAAGTTATTAAAATTAAAATCATAGTAAATGTGCATTGGGAAGGGAACGAGGTTGGCGGGGACGGACAAGATAAAAATGTGATTTGAGACGTTTTGTGAACTCGGGAATCCGCGAGTTCGCGACGGTATAAGGTGCAAAATTGGCTAAGTGTGGAATGACATGGTGGTCGAATGGACTCATGTAGGTGGAATTAAACTTGGAATCTCGGGAGTCTAGGGATAAAAATATAGATCATGGAACCTTTTGGTGCAATGTGTATATCACAATAATGGGAGTATGAAAATTCAATCCCACCAACCCGAAAACCCGTGATCGTAGAATTGACTAAGTATGGAATAACATGGTGGTCGGTCGGAATCGTTATGTGAAGCTATAGATGGAGATGCGAAACTGTAAGTCCTCCAACCTAGAACCCATGGTATAAAAAAATGCAACTAACTGTAGAACTAGAAAGGGATAGTAAGAGGAAAAAAGAAAAGGGAAAAACGAGTAAGTGTAGAAGATGGAAAAGAAAGGGAGAAAAAGATTTTAGAAAATAGAAAAGGGGAGGGAATTTTCTGAAGAGAGAAATGACCTCAACAATAGTATCCAACTATGGGATGATGACCCCCCTATGGGTTGTAAATAATCGAGAATCTCTCATGACCAGGTGATTCCACCCATTGGGCTATGGAGTTAGATTAAGAATATACAAGCTAAAAACAAAATTATGTACAATCAAAATGAAAAAGTGCTAGGAGAAGAAACCTTTCAAATGTTTCCCATTGACAGGTAACATTAACCTTTTTCCTTTCATGTATTGGAGCATATATGAGTTGAATCCCAATATATTTTCGATGACATAGGGTCCGATATAGAGTGATTCAAACTTTGTGTGCATGGATGAATTCTCCTTGGCTTTGTTCCAAAGTAGTACCAGTTCTCCCTTCTGAAAATTTTTCATAGTTTTTCTTTGATCAAAGTATTCCTTGACGGTTTGCTTCCTTTGAGAAGTTTGATTTAGGGCCTTGCTTTTGTTCCTCTTCTAGCTTCAACAATTGATTGATCATTTTCTGGGTAGGCAAAGTGTCTTCTTTGTTTTCAATATTAGCCACGTAGATCAATGCATTAAGCTCGAGGTTAATCAACATTTTTTCCTCTTTCCCATAAACCAATAGATATAGAGACATCCTAGTACTATCCTTCAGGGTTTTCCTTCTTGCCCATAATGCTTCTGTCAACTTCAAATGCCAATTCCTCTAGTTTCTATCAACAATGTTCTTCAATATCTACACAAGTGTTTTGTTCATGGATTCAACAAGGCCATTTCCTTGTGGATAATAATTCAATTATTGACCCATGATGATCCCATATTGTCCCCAAAAATCCGTAAACTTTGACCCAATGAATATCAAACCATTTTCTATGATGAATTTATTAGGGACACCAAACCTCGAGAGAATGGTGTCCTTGAGGAATCCAATCAATTCTTCGGCTTCAACCTTCTTTAGTGCCACCGCTTTTGGCCATTTTGTGAAATAATCGATAGTTGTTAGAATGCACATATGCCCCTTGCTATATTTCGGATTAACCGTCCCAACTGGGAAAATGGTTGTTCCACCACAATCAACTGCAGAGGCATCACAACTTTCTTCATTTTTCCTGAAAACTGCTGACATGACAAACATATCCTTATTGCGGCATAAAAATCCTTAAAGATTGATGGCCAGTAAAATCCCACTCTGATTATTTTTTGGGCAGTTGTAGTGGGTGTAAAATGTCCATTGCATATTCCCTCATGGAATTCTTTGATCAGTCCTTGAGCTTGATTCTCATCGACGCATCTCAACATTATGCCATCGAAATTTCTTCTAAAAAGTATGTCAGCAATCAACATGTATTGGTTTGTCTTCATCTTGAGTGTCCTTCACTCCTTGGAGCTCATTTTAACAGGGAATTGCCCGGACCTTATATAAAATATGATATCTCCGTACCATTTTGAATTAGCTAACAGTTCCCCGACAAAGATTTAAATCATCCCATTGATCGAGTCCTCATTTGCAATAAGCTTGCATAAACCTGGTCCTTTTATTTCCTTCAAAGGTTTAATCTCAATATCATACTCTTGAATTTTTGCTAACCAGTTATCCCATTTCCCTTCTCTCAATTGTTGGTTTAGAATCATCTTGACTGGTGACAAGGGAACATAAGATATAACATGGGATTCTAATATATATGTTCAAAAGTGTGCCATATATTTTACAAGAGCTAAATCCTATTTCTCGAGTTCTGAATACCTTAACTCATAGTCGTGTATATTTTTTCTCATAAAAATTATCAGGAGTTCTTCTCCTTTGCTATTTTTCTTAGTGAGGACAAATGCAATGACTACCTTTGTAGAAAATGAATAGATAATAAAATCCCTCTGAAAGTCTAGACTAATGAGGACGGGAGAAGTGGTGATTGCCCCTTTGATATTTTTGAATGCTTCTTGAGTATCTATTGTCCACTTGAAACTCTGCTCCTTTTTCAACAACAAATTGATAGGTTTTACGATGCTTGCACAATCAGGGACAAATCTTCGAACAAAATTGATTTTCCTGAAGAATGAATGGACTCCATTCTTAGCTGTGGGCGGGTTGAATTCATTAATTTATTTAAAACTTTCCAGGTCTATGTATATCCGTTCCTTGCATAAAATGTGGCCCAACAACTTGCCTTGAGTCACAACGAGCAAGAATTTCTTTGGGTTCAGAGAAATGTCGTATAATCTACATCTTTCAAAGACTTTTCTTAAATGATGGATGTGATCCTCCCTTTTGTTTGAATGCACTGTCAAGTCATCTTGATATTCCGCGATAAAATTTCCTATCAATCCTATGAACACATGATCCATGGCCCCTTGGAACGTGGCTCCAACATTCTTTAAACCGAAGGGCATTCTAGCATATGCATATGTTTCCCATGGTGTAATAAATGTTGTCTTTTCTCTATCTTCCTCAGCTACTAAAACCTGATTATATCCAGAGAAACCATCCAACATAGACATGTAGGACAATCTTGTATCTTATTGTAGAAGAAACGCCTTGTTGGGTAGTGAAAAATTATCTTTTTTACTCGCTTTGTTAAGATCTCTGAAGTCAACGCACATTCGGATTTCCCCAGTCTTCTTCCTGACAATCAATGGATTTGAAAGCTAGTCTGAATGTCGAATGGGATAGATTATCCCTTCCTTCTTCAACT
The DNA here is from genome assembly GCA_009831015.1 of Picea engelmannii. Taxonomy (NCBI): domain Eukaryota; kingdom Viridiplantae; phylum Streptophyta; class Pinopsida; order Pinales; family Pinaceae; genus Picea; species Picea engelmannii. The sequence goes on along the minus strand of ML777031.1, from coordinate 703,026 downwards.
TCTCCAACTCAATTTTTACCATAGGTTTCATCTTGGGATTCATCATTCTTATTTTTTGTTTCACCGGTTTGGCTTCTTCCCTCAAAGGAATGATATGATGGAATATTGTTTTATCATAGGCCTTTAAATCATCACAGGTCCAAGAAAACACATCAATATATTATTTGAAGAAGGAAACACATTGACCAACCTCTTCGGGGGTGCAATCAACTCCCAAATTGACATATTTCGAGGATTGGTTTGTTCCAATATTGACTTTTCTTGTTTCTTGCAACTTTTGAACTGAAACTTCTTCAAGAAGATTCTTGGCATGATCTTCTTTTGTAACCAAAGATTCAACTTGTATGTAGTCTTTCAGGATGAAAATCGAGCTATTGTATTCATCATCATCATCATTGTTTAACAAAAAATTCTCCAATTGTTCAACATTGTCAAACACTTGTAAGTATTCAATATTATCGAGCACGGATGGACAAAAGGCCCTTTATACCTGGAAAGACATTTTTCTCAGGACATTGTCTAGGTTTGATAATGAAGACGCCAAGGCTAGTGAGTCATATTTGTGATTCTTGTCCCTTGGAATGAAAGCAATATTGAAAGAGATGAAATATTCCATCAGTTCATTAACTCTTTTTAAATACAACTTAAGTATTTCCTTTTTGATTTTGTACTTTTGGGTAACTTGATTGATGAGCAACTATGAATCTCTAGTCATAATTAGATGTTCTATTTTCATTCCTTGGGCGACGATCATCCCCTGGATCAAAGCTTCGTATTCTGCTTCATTATTCGTACATGGAAACTCCAGTCTTACAATGTGAGGATGCATTGTCTTATATGGGCTTATGAGAATAATTCCAACTCCATCCCCAGATTTAGAACATGCTCCATCGAACAACATTCTCCAGTAGCCTTCAAAGAAACATTATGGACCCTCCAAGTATTGAAATCTATCTAGGTTTTCGTTCTTCTCCATGTCCAAAATATAATAGTTTCCAATCCTGACATCTATGTAATCTTCCATTAATTCATTATCCTTATTCTTGAAGGAGAAAGGTTATCTGGGTTCAAGGGGTACTTTAATCATTTCTCCCTCCTTACCTGGTAGCATCATAAAATTGTCGTTGTTCATTATATATCCATCGATCATGGAGTTCCAATCACTTCCCAGCAGAACCCCATATGCTGGAGCCAGGTCTACCATGATAATATTAAAAACTGTGATGATATGGGGAGTTTTTGTAATCCAGGCATAAAAATCCTTGATTTCCCTGTACGTCAACACTTTTTTAGAATCGATTGCATATATGTTCTCGCTAGTTTCATAATACTTAGTGAAACTCATTCCCAATGCTTCCCTGACTGCAAGTGGCATTATATTATTTGTAGCACTAGTATCAACTAACCAGTTATGTAATGCAACATCATGGTTTTCAATTGAGATGTATAAGGGAGGAACTTTACCTCTCAGCTTAGCAGTTGTTGGGTTCTGGTTATGTTTTGGAGTGGTAACAACAACTTCATTTCTTTCTGATGGATCATATAAAAACTTCAATATTTTATGCCTCTACTGAGAAATCTTCACTACTTTCATAAAAGGAAAATTTATCCTAAACTTACTTAAGTCCTCCATGACATTATACGTCATTTGAGTTGAGCTTGATGCCATGTGTTTCCTTGTGGTTCTAATTGTCTCCTTCTCATTCGATACTTTTTCATTTGCTTTTTCCTTTTCTTTTTCTTTTTCTTTTTCTTTGTCAGAGTCACCTTTATTCTTTGGTATTTTTACAAATCCTCTTGTTTGGGCGATGTTTTCTTACAAGTTAGGATCATTTTCACCCTCTCCACATATATACAAGGATGTATGACATCCATCCATTTGTACTATCTCAGAGCTCTCATCAGGTAAGTAATAACCTTCTTTCTTTATCAATTTCTCATCATAGACATCATCCAGATAACCTGTGTTTGGAGTAGGTTGTCTGGGAACCCTTTGTCTCGATGGGTCTTTAGTATTCTCGAACCTGAATCTGTTTTCGGGGGGAGGGTTCCTCCTTTGTTCGAGAATCATAATTCTTGGGTTTGGCATGTAATTATCTCCCCTTCTCAGTCTGGTTATTTTGTTTTTCATTTGTTTGATGGTTCTATCCATCATCGTAATATCAATTCTTTGCTTTGTTTCTTGCATCTCTACTGGATTGATTTTTACATCAGGTATGGTTCCTTTAAAAAGTCATCTCGTCGTTTGATTATGAGCTACCTGAGGTTTAAACTCTTCGCTCTTTCTTGAGATGGAAGCTCTTTGATTATCAATATTCAATCATCCCATCTGCCTTTGTACTCTTCCCAGTATAATTTCGGGGTCAACACCCATTTTAATCATAATTTCTTCCATCTCAGTGGACTTAGTCATTGCTTCCTCCAAAGTATCCATTTTGGTTGTTTTGATAAGATATTTTACATTTGGGGGAATTTAATTCTTATAACAACTGAGAATGATCGGGTCATTTGCTCTTTTGTCTCCTGGGATTATACTCAAGGTCTTATTGAACCTGAGATTAAAATCTTGTATCCTTTCATTCTTCTTCAACCCAATATGGGTGAAGTCTATGAGGAGGGTATGGTAGGCAATTGGGGGGGAGGAAACATAGTTAGGAACATAGCTTCAAGGTCATTAAATGAGAGAATGGATCTACTGGTAAATGTTGTATACCATTCATAATCTATTTCTGATAAATTTTGTAGAAACAAACTCAACATGACATCATCATATTTGACTCATTGAAAGTCACAAATGTCAAGGAATATGTGTAGATGCCTCTTTGCATCGATTGTCCCATCTCCAACAAATTCCTTTAAGGTGCGCTTAGGGAGAACTGGGAGCTCATGTTGCTCACCTATGATATTAAGAGGGGAATCTATTACCCTCTTTCTATTTCCAAACCTTGGGATTCCTTGGTTTCTCATGACATCTCTTTCGCCTCCTTGTCTCTCCTCGTGATGCCCGATTCGGGGTTGTTTGTCTCTCATTGCCATTTTTTAGGAGTTTTCAGGATTAGACTTTTCACTTCTAAGGACAAAGAATTTCTTACTTTTACTTATGGTAATGGGCCCCTTGTATTCGTCCAACTTCAATCTTGACCTTGTTCTTGTGATGCTTTAGCCAATATTTGTTTTCTTGAATCTTGTTTTTCTTCTCTCCTTTGTCTTCGGAGGATTTCTCTTTCTTCTTCTTGGACTAAGATATGCCAGGACCCTTCTAACTCTTCTCGAGTCTGGGTTGTTGATATTACCATATTATACAATTGGTGCAAAATGCTTCGTTGATTATTCAATTCGATTTCTAAATGGGGTTGATTACCATGGGGTAAAGTCATATATTCTTAAAAGAAAATGTTGGGCCAGGTTCCAAATTTTTAGTTCATGTCCCTAGTATGGTTTCCAAATATTTTGACGCTTGAATCCATTAGGACCAAAATGACAACCTCACGGGGATACAAATCCTCCTGCATTTTAATATAGGTGGTACTCCTTTATGATTTTTAAAATGTGGGAATTTTATAGAAGTCCATCAAAGGAAAGTAAAAATAGATATAAAGAAAACGAAAAAATATTTTTTGTTTTTAAAAGAAAGTTCCTGAGAATGGACCAGGAATCACATACATTCATACATTTAAAGAAAATAAACAGAATTTCCTCACATCCATCATAGTAGGGCTAAAGATTTATGATCACATAAAAATTAAAAGAAAATGATCTACATGCATAAGAGAACTTTGACAGAGTGAAACATGGGAAACTCAAATGAAGATAACAATAGATCAACCTCAAATACTTTATATTCATAAAATATGGGTTACAAAGTACAGTCGAGATTGTTCCCAAAATAGTTCTCTTGGAATTTCTAAAAAATATATAGTTCAATACATATTCTCTAAAATTAAAATGTGTTTGTCATAATGACTAGGATTAAGGCTCCTGCAGACCATAAAGAAAATATTTATAAGAATTAAGTTCGTAGAAAGAAGAAAGTGGGCAGTGGAAGACAACAAGATATAGTAAGAAGAAAATAAAAATTACCAGTCCTCAGTTAAACCTTTGTATTTAAAGAGTTGGAGTAATTGGATGAAGATATCGATAAAGATAGAAAGATGTGATTAGTATGAACTTACTATGATGGTATATCATGCCTTGTCACTTTCTCGCTGATGTCCTTTCATGGCTTTCATTGAAGGTTACAGGAACCATCTCAACTCTCCTTTTCCCTTCATCGATAAGTTTGTTGACATCTTTTTTAAACCAGTCCTCGATATAGCTTCTCATTGGCGCCGTGTTGATTTCATGCCAGATTTTTATATTTAAGAGATTTCCTTCCAAGTCCCTTAGATTAATAGATATGTTCCGCAAAACTTCTTCAATATCTTGATTTTTAATTCGAATAAACAACTGGCCATTTTTCCACATCATCTTCACTATACTCAAGAATGTTGTAGAATTTTTCAAATGATAACCCCTTAAATATCTCAACTTGTTCATCAAATGATTTCTTGGTTAAGAACAACGAGTTGCATATCAATTTGGGGTCTTGGACCTCATTGGTGCTCCCAACTAGATCTATCTCGGTTATCTTTTTGAATAATTCTTCTCTTCTGGTTATGGCCTGGTTGCATGCTTGGATAATAATATTCAGGTTCTTAACCTTTTCCTTCCAACATGCGTTTAGTTGTTTTATCCGTATCGGAGAAGGGAGATTCTCCTCTCTTCTTCTCAGCTCTATCATATTGGTAACTTTAAAACCAAATGGTACAACTGCATTGAGGTAAAAACCTTCCTCATTTTTCAAATCTACCTGTAAATATTCATGAAAAGTGTGTTCTCTCATTCTAAAAGAGACCATGCTCTTGGACATCCATGAAGCCTCTATTATTAATTCCATTATTTTTTTGATATTCTTCTCCACATAGACCCGGGCTGATGTGAGAAGGATTTCCGATCTTTTTAATATTTCTACAGGTGTGGTAGGCTCGATCATTGCTAAAGGACTAGCAAGTACTGGAAGAGGCATTAAATCTTCCTCCAACACTTTGATTCACTCCTGAACTTGAAATTCTCTTATTCAAGGTATCTAATATAATTATCTAGAGAATCTCCAGTTGATTGATGAATTTGGGAAATTTTGGAAGACCACATGTTTCGTAGGTTAATCTCTGAACAAGGGTTCCCCTTTTTATTCTTTACATATCTTTTCTCAATAATCAAATTTTTGGACTCACTGTAAAAAAAAAACACTCTGAAAACAAAAGACTCTTCTTCGTCAAAGGTCTCGCTCTCAATTATTTCCATTCGAGGGTTCTGGTGAGAAATGTTCTCTAGCTGGTTGAAATTGGTGAACACTTTTTCCATGTCAATTTCAAGTTCCATATCCTCGAGGGAGAGTTCGTGGATGTCACTTTCACCTCAAGATCCCTCTTCTTCTTGCACATTATTTTTTTTTTCTTCCTCAAGGGAAGTTTGTGAGAACTTTCAATTTTTCTTGAAGGAGGGTTCTTATCTCCTCCTCCACCTAAATAACTATGGGTTACTTTCTTAATTTGGTGGGCTGTTGGATCACTGCTTCGAGATGTTGTATTCTTTGGATTGAAAATTGAGGATTGGGCACTTTTCTCACCTGGACCTTTTCCTCTCCGCTTGTATGACTCATTGGTGTTGTGTATCATTTCCAGGACATCAATGTCATAAGAGGGACTTCCTGAGACATTGTCTCTATCTTCATTCATAATAGTATTAATGAAAGAATTGTTGAAACCAACAACCAATATATGTTCTACAAAAATACCACCAGGGTCGAACCCTTTTAATTTTTCAGAATATTTTAAATTGAGGTCGTGGAAGTGTCCCACAACTTCATCAATCTTGTTCATATTTTTGAATATGAAATCCCCAACTTTACAAGGTAGAGGTATGCATTTCTTTTTTAACTTTTCATGGAAAAAAATGCAACCAATAGTTGTACTGCATTATTATTTCAGCGACAAACATTTTGTCAAATATGTGGCACAGAAGGAAGGATTTTCCTTGGACCCAAGAATCCTTATAACGTTATAATTCTCCATTTTTTCTATTGTCCCCTTTATATCCAGGAACATACTCGCCTGGTCAGACATCTAGGGAGTGTCCTTTCCAAACAACAAGCCTTTAAAAACTAAGACAAAATAATAAAAAACTTAATAAAAATGCTAGGAGGCCTTATGCCTCCATAATGTTTGATACCAAAAGGTTACTGGGTCAAATTCATAGTTTACCTTCTTACACAAAGATAATCACGGGAACTGATAGAAATGCACTATCGTGAAAACCAAATAAGATGGCATAAAGAATATCTTCTCCTTCTTGTATTGTGACAATTGGGAAGAGATTTCAATGGAAATCAACTTACCCCAATCAAAATGTTCTTTGACCGTAAAATATAGAATATAAAGAATAATTCAAGAGATGTTGGCTATAGTTTCTTGTTCTGTTATCCTCGTAAAGAGCCATGAAATTTCTTAGAAGGGATTTTTAAATGAGCCAACCTGCAATCTTGTGATGTCCTCGGGGACAACTACTGAGTTCTCTAGGAATTCAGGTAAGAGGTCCAATCCATTGTCATGATTCTTTAAGAAATCCCTACAATCTTCTTCCTTGAAGGTGAGTGTTGGCTCGGGGAGTCTCAACATCTTACAAAATACTTGAGGTGACAAAGAGACAGGGGAATGGTGCCACAAATGAATAATCCATTGGCTTGGAATGTATCTCTCAACGCACTAGGTGAACAAATCCTTACAATCAAAGACTTCTGGGACACAACCTACGTGCACAATTCCAGACCTCCAGATTACTTCCTTCTAAGCAAAAGGGGAGGAGTGGTAGGAATATGCTTTGGACCACTGAAAACTCTGGTCCTCACACCCGAAAATATTCAATGTATCTCCACATAAAAAATTTTGAGTCACTTCCATAAGTTGACGAGAACATTCCCTTGTTCCAGATTATGTTTCAAAATGAACACTGGAGGGGGATAATATAATCCTTCGTAAATCCTTCTTTAATGCATTTTAATAGGATATCTACTTGAGCCTTTCACTTATTAATGACCATCCTTTCAAAACTGTATGGCAATTTATTATCATTAAAAGCATAGTAAAAGTGCATTGGGAAGGGCGTGAGGGTGGCGGGGACAGATGGGAGAAAAATGTGATTTGAGACTTTTTGTGAACCCAGGAACCTACGAGTCCATGACAGTATAAGAAGAGAAAATGGTTAAGTGTTGAATGGCACGAGGGTCAGAAGGACTCACATATGAGGAATGAAACTAGGAATATCGGGGAGTTTAGGGATACAAATTTATATCGCGAAACCTTTTGGTGCAATGTGTATATCACAGAACATGGCAGCATGAAATTCAATCCTGCCAACCCGGGAACCCGCGATTGTAGAATCAAATAAGTATGGAACAACACGTCAATCGGTCAGACTTGTGATGTAAATTTATATATGGAGATGAGAAACTATAAGTCCACCAATTCGAGAACCCGCAGTCTAAAAAAATGTGACTAAGTGTAGAACTAGAAAGGGATAGTAAGAGGAAAAAAGAAAAGGGAAAAACAGGTAAGTGTAGAAGAGGGAAAAGAAAAGGAGAAAAAGATTTGGGAAAATAGAAAAGGGGAGGGAATTTTCAGAAGTGGGAAATGACCTCAACAACATGCTCCAACTATGGTATGATGACCCCTTGTGGGTTGTCAATAATCGAGAATCTCTCGTGACTAGGAGCTTCCACCAATTGGGCTATAGAGTCAGATTAAGAATATACAATCTAAAAATAAAATTATGTACAATGAGAATGAAAAGTTCTAGGAGAAGAAACCTTTCAGATGTTTCCCATTGACAAGGAGCATTAACCTTTTTACTTTCATGTCTTGGAGCATATATGAGTTGAAGTACAATATCTTTTCAATGACATAGGTTTCGATCCAGAGTGCTTTGAACTTTGTGTGCATGGATGGCTTCTCCTTGGCTTTGTTCCCAACTAGTACTAGCTCTCCCTTCTGAAATTTATTCAAAGTTGTTCTTTGATCAAAATATTTCTTGATTCTTTGTTGCCTCTAAAAAGTTTGATTCGGGGCCTTTCTTCGTTCCTCTTCCAGCTTCACCAATTGATTGATCATTTTTTGGGTAGGCGAAGTGTCTTCTGTATCTTTAGTATTATCCATGGAGATCAATGCATTAAGATCGAGGTTAATCGACATTTTCCCTCCTTCCCATAAACCAATAGATACAGAGGCATATAGATACTATTCTTCGGGGTTGTCTTGCTTTCCCATAATGCTTCTGTCAACTTCAAATGCCAATTCCTCTAGTTTTTCTCAACACTTTTCTTCAATATTTGCACAAGTATTTTGTTCATGGATTCAACAAGGCCATTTCCTTGTAGATAATAATTCGATGATTGACCCATGATGATCCCATATTGTCTGCAAAACTCTGTGAACTTTGAACCAATGAAGATCGAACCATTGTCTGTGATGAATTTATCAAGGACACCAAACCTTGAGAGAATCTTGTCCTTGAGGAATCCAATCAATTCTTTGGTGTCAACCTTCTTTAGCGCCACCACTTCTGGCCATTTTTTGAAATAATCGATAGTTGTTAGAATGTACATATGCCCCTTGGTATATGTCAGATTAATCTTCCCCAAAAAATCAAGTTCCCACTAGGAAAATGGTTGTTCCACCACAATTGGCTGCAGAGGCATCATAACTTTCTTCATTTTTTTCTGAAAACTGCTGACATGACAAACATCTCCTTATTGCGGCATACAAATCCATAAAGATTGAAGGCCAGTAAAATCCCTCTCTGATTATTTTGTGGGAATTCACAGTGAGTGAAAAGTGTCCACCACATAATCCCTCATGGAATTCTTTGATCATTCCTTGAGCTTGATTCTCATTGACGCATCTCAACAGTATGCCATCCAAATTTCTTCTAAAAAGTATGTCAACAATCAACACGTATTGGTTTGTCTTCATCTTGAGTGTCCTTCAGTCCTTGGAGATCATTGTAACAGGGAATTTCCTGGACCTTAAATAGAATATGATATCTCCGTACCATTCTGAATCAACTAATGGTTCCCCAACAAAGATTGAAATCATCCCATCGACTGAGTCCCCATTCGCAATAAGCTTGCATAAACCTTGTCCTTTTATTTCCTTCAAGGTTTAATGTCGATATCATACTCTTGAATTTTCTCTAACTAGTTAGCCCATTTCTCTTCTCTCAAATTTTGGTTTAGAAGCATCTTGGTTGGTGACAAGGGAATGTAATCTATACCATGGGAGTTTAATATATACGTCTGAAAGTGTGCCACAACTTTTACAAGAGCCAAATATTGTTTCTCGAGTTTTGAATACCTCAAATCATAGTCATGTAGAAATTTTCTCATAAAAATTATCGATATTTCTTCTCCATTGCTATTATTTTGAGTGAAGATGGACGCAACGACTACCTCTGTAGAAAATGAATAGATAATAAAATCCATCTGAAAGTCTAGACTAATGAGGATGAGAGAAGTGATGATGTCCCCTTTGATATTGTTGAATGCTTCCTGAGTATCTGTTGTCCATTCAAACCTTTGTTCCTTTTTCAAGAACAAATTGATAGTTTTATGATGCTTGCATAATCAGGGACAAATATTCGAACAAAATTGATTTTCCAGAAGAATGACCCGACTCCCTTCTTGGATGTGGGGGGGTTGAGTTAATTAATTTATTTAACTCTTTTTGGGTCTATGTAAATCCCTTCCTTGCATACAATGTGGCCCAACAACTTGTCTCTAGTCACAACGAACAAGTATTTCTTTGGGTTCAGAGAAACACCGTATAATCTACATCTTTTAGAGACTTTTCTTAAATGATGGATGTGATCCTCCATTTTGTTTGAATGCACTGTCAAGTCATCTTGATAGTTCGCCATAAAATTTCCTATCAATCTGCTGAACGCATGATCCATGGCCCTTTGGAATATGGCTCCAACATTCTTCAAACCGAAGGGAATTCTAGCGTATGTTATAACCCTAAATTGCTCCACATAATCATACCTGACATTTGGCCCTCTTACTTGCAAATTTTGCCAAGCCATCACTGAGTTGCTCTTCTTAAAAACTCATTTTTTGAAGATGTACGCATCCTGCACCAATACTGCCCATGTATATATTATTTTTGCACCACTACAACACATGTACATACACTACATGAACCATTACAGCCCGCGTATACTTGCAAAAGTTGCAAAAATTAAAATGTTGCAAGGAATTCATTGAGATTATGGGCTATTGGGTAGTTTCCCAACTAATCCACAACCTATAGCCCGTCACCCAACCGAATAACCATCCTTTTACCATATAAAGGAGGTGTTGGGGTCTCATTCCATATCTAGACATAATAACAATGAAACTATGCATGTTTCACATCCCCTCCTTGCCCCAAGCATTTGCAACCTTGTGAGAATTTCCTCAGAATTCCTCATTTTTTCCTTTTTCCTCCATAAGAACCCATTTAATTTCCCAAGAAGAAGGTTGAGAGGAGAAAGATACATGAAGGTGCACTTGGATCTAGTTGAAGAGGATCCCAGACCAGGTTTGAGGAGTAGTAGTCGAATTTGGTTGTAAGTGATCATTGTATTATCAATAAAAGAAGTACTTTTCCTGTCCCAAAACATGACGTGTCAAATGTTTGCATTTGTTTTATGTTTTCATTCTAACATCTAACCCTTATTTATGTATGAAATGTATGCTTGTAGTTATTTGTTTATATTTTTTTGAATGCAGGCCGACCTTGGGAGGAGTTTTGCAGTTAGCGAAGCTATCAAGCATGAGAGGATCTACACCAAATGTGGAGTAAAGGTACAGTTACCGGATCCTTCTCATTTTAATTTTATTGCATAAGTTTGGGGTATGTTTGGGGTATTTAGAGAAGTAGGATACTTTTAAATGGTTATTGATCTTCCTACATTGTAAACCATGGAGTAGCCATAGGGGGGTTTTCCTTCTAGCAGAAATGGCGACCATATTGGGGAAGCCTCTAGGGTTTTAGGGGATTTTTTGGGTGTTTGATTGGTTTTATACCTTTTGATTTTCTTGTTGAGTATGTTGAGTCTTTCAAGGGGTCTAGTCACCTGTTGTTGCCATACCAGTTCTCCCTACCTTGTTAGTCTGACTGTTTCATTTCATTTTTTTTAAGAATTACAGAGGTGTATGCTGGAAGATACCAGATATATAAAATATGCAAAACATAAATGAAATGCTAGAAATGACAAAATAACAGTAAAATATCCATCATAATATTCACAATACACATAAATGATATACGAAATAGCAACAGAACAACACTTTGATTCAGATAGCAATGTTCACAGGCCTCTTCGAGGGGTCAACCTCCAGTCGAGTAGTGCTTTGTTACAATAATCTCCAAGCTAGGGTTTTCATACCCTCGACCCTTATTTATACTAAATATGTCTATTAAGAGAAGCATCTAGAGGAAGATCCTTCTAGAAGCGGAAGCTTCTATTAGGTCTTCTTACATCCACCTTATT
>ML777031.1:631925-686879 GCA_009831015.1 Picea engelmannii | reverse complement strand
GGAAGATCCTTCTAGAAGCGAAATCTTCTATTAGGTCTTCTTACATCCGCCTTATTCTATTTTATTGAAAGGTCTTATTAATATTGACCTTTATTACATCCGAATACATTGATCTACCTATGTGCGGGTTAGGACCTTAACATATGCGCTCTGCTATGGGTCAACACACGTACATACTCATCCTTCTTTATAGAAAACCCGCATACATACGCAGGATGCTCAAGCATCAGTAGCGTACCTATTTCCAGGGACTATTTTGAAGAAGAGGCAGTCAACCTCTTCCCTGATTGAGGTTTTTACTTCTCAGGGTCTCTTGACAGAGTTCAATGCCTTTGTTTTTACAGTCAAAGCTTGGGTTAGATGTCAGTTTTCTTGTCTTTTGAAGATTTCTTGTGTTTACTTCGAAAAGGGTTTTTGGTGAGTCTTTGATTTGTTGATCAACCTGTTTGGTGTCTTTAGTGACTCCCCGTGAGCCTCCGTGGGCTAGACGTCAGTTTCAGTCTTGTCTTTTTTTCACTTTTTCCCCTTTTGCTTTCTTTAAGAAAAATAAAAAGAATTTATTTCAAGTTTCTTGTTTGAAGCATAAAAAAAAATAGAAAAAGTTTTCATTTCTTAGTTTGGTAAAGTAGTTAGGGTTAGTTATCTTACTTGTTAGGAAAAAGAGTTCAATTTTTAAGTTCTTTATTGATTTCTTAGAACATTAAGTATCTCGTAGTCGAGTGAAATTTTGTTTTAGGTATTCTTTTTAAAGATCTTGAAAAGAGTTAGTTATGAAAAGTTGGTTAAAGAGTTAGATGAAAATGTTTATTGTTAACTAGAAGTAATTTTCTTTCAGTTTTGTTTACTTCTCCTCTTTTCATCTCTCATACACATCACTTGTTTCACTGCCATATCCTTGAGTTAAAACAATCCATTTAAAAAGAACGCTAATTAAAATCAACTAGACTTTATGTTTGTAGGGTCAATCAACTAGTTTAGGCTAGAGCCTTGAATTAGGTTGGAGAGGAAACTCTTCAAGGATTATAAACAAACATTGGAGTCAGGGCTAGGGAGTGTAAAACGTCCAGTGATAGGAAATTTATTCGGGACCCCCCTCTAACCCCTCCAAAGATGAACTAAACATTGTGGGGAAAACATATTGAGGACTTGTCGTGGGATACTGTCGGTTGCATTTTCCTACGGAGTTTCATGGACCTCGAATCCATTCGAGATCCTCATTTGTCTTCCATAAAAATTTCTTTTGATACCCTCGATAGGTTTTAGACTTGTTATCCTACTCATTGCGGTCCACTCGACTGTCGAATGTACCCCCCTGGTGATAGTTTGCGAGATGACAACTTAGTTTCCTTTGTTATAGGGACTTACACAGGTGATTATGGGGGTATACCATGGTACCTAAGGAAGACGTTAGGCCATGCTTTGCAGAGTATACCTAGAGGGTGCTTTCATGTTCGAGTTTCACTTGTACTGGTAAGTTTCTCCAGTGTTGGTTGGCGTAACTGTTCTTCCAACTAGATAGTGTTTTTCTTACTTTATCTTGTAGGAACTTTTCTAGTGTGTGCTTAGTTTTCAACATTAGTTAAAGCCTTACTGTGTTATTGATATTTTCACAAAGTGGAATATCAAGAGCTCCGTCGGTCATGAAGCCTTTAGGGCCTCTCACCAGTTACATTGGAGCTACCACTGCCACTGTTACGGCTAAGACATGACCATCAAGGGTCATTTGAAGCGACCGAGCCACATGAAACTGTGCTCGAGCTAGCTCTGAGAGGAGAACACTCGAATATGGAGGAACCAACTATTTCAAACCTTGGATCATAAGCTCCCAAGCCAACTAACCCTCCGATCACTGACTTGTCGGTGCCAATTTTGGTACAACATGTCCCTCCAAGGGTAACACATCATGAGCGTCATATAGTCTTACAAGCAGCTATGGAATCAAATGATGCCACTTCATCAGAGAGTCCTCATACTCCCTCAATGACTTCCACCACTGGGGGAATTCTTCCTCCTAACCCACCTTCGCTAGTTTGGACCACCATGGTCTCGACCACCTCTACGTTGGGCAGTGGTCTGATTTTGTCATATGCAGTGACTACTGCTTCGTTCATGCAGAGTGCGACGGGCCCTCCATTTTTATATGGGATTCCTAGCTTTGATATGAACTTTGTCCTCACCTACTCCACCCTACAGACCATGGTTCTAGGGGTAGGGAGGTCAAATGCTTCCTTGCAAGGGTCCATGGGGGGCACCGTAGCCTCCTATAATTCTATCCCTTACGGTGGAGGTCATATACCTCCTCTATATCCCTCTCTCGACGGTGCTTTCTAGCCACCCATCGAGGCGAACACAAACTACAACTTGTTTGGAGTAGGAATTCTAGGACCCTCTTCCTACACCACGCTGGTGGGCTCCATGTCATTCTCTTTTTTCGGCATGTTTGGTAATAATGCTTTATTGTCAGTTGTCATCTCGACCAGGGGAAACCCTGGTTTTGGATAATAGAACCTTGTGCAGGGTACTATTCCTACACAGGGAGCTAACACAGGAGTCTTATCCTCACAAGGACTTTGGAATCCTTAGAAAGGATCATTTCCCTTCTCAGGGATGCTGACCCTAGGAAATCCCTTCCATGGTCAATGGAACCCTGGGTAAGGCTCAGTACCTATGCCCATCAGATCGACAGGGGGAAACCCTTTCTAGAATCTTTGGAACACAACGCAAGGGGCATTCCCCACCTAACCCTCGACGTCCAATTACAAGAATAAGCCGATGATGTCCCAACAAAAATAGTATCCATATGCTAGCCAAGGCCATGGTATCTACCAGAACCCTAGTCAACAACCCAAATTTTCCTGGCAACCTGGTGCCAGTCAAACTCCAGGATCCCTTTTTCCTGTACATAGTACTCAACCCAAACTACCATTTCTGGAAACATTACATTTCCTAGACTTGTCAATGTTGCTTAACAACCTGATTTGTCATGATCTGCGTTGGCTCCCATGCTGACTAAGTTTCCCTCAAAAATTTCAAAATTCGAAGGTAAGCCTGACGAAGACCCAGGTGATCACGTTGCGAGATGACTCCATACAATTTCTCTTGTTTCAATGCACTCTCATCAGGGGTGCCGTGAAATGGTACATCGTACTCGACCACTCAAGATACTCTTACTTTAGCGATTTGGCGATGGTTTTTCTGAACCATTTCCAACTAACTGTGAGATACGATGCTAAAACTGAATTGCTGGCCAACTTTGAGCAGACGAAGGCCAATCATATCTTAGATCACATCTGAGAATGGCAATGTTGAAAGAGTTTGATAAAGTTATAGGTCCCATCAGCTTTCCTACTGGAGTGGTTCTTGAAGCCTTTAGTACCTCAATTATCCAAGGATGTTGCAATGTCGAGAGTGTTTTCAGAGGAGGAGGCGATAATGAGAGCACAACAAATCGAATTGATATACTCTCAGTCTGGTTTACTCTATGAGATTTTTACAAATGCGTCACGGTCCATCCTTGACAAGGCCAGACACAAGTCTGGACCACATGTCGATGGTATAGTTGGTTCAACACAAGAAAATCCCACTGATCAACTGTCAAATCAATTGCAAAAATTGTTGATACAACAGACAATGGCCAGCCAGACCCCCGGTTCATCTGCTCCCCCTACCCAAACGTCTGACATACACAACGTGTAGTCGATGAACCCGAAGGCAAAACAACAACCTGACGAAAAGAAGAAACAATGAAACAAGAAGGGTAAGGGGGATAAGAAACCCAACAAAAATGTTTGCGAGGGAAACACAGAGAAGAGAAATTCAAAGTATCTTTGTAACCATTGTATAGAGGACCACCTGAATCACCCGTTCCCTCAACTTGTGGAGGCACAAAAGTTATTGGCATAGCAGCAGGATATTGTGTTAACGAACCCATTTCCACATGGGAAAATATGACTTAATCCTCTTTGAGCATGGACAGGGGAAGTCAAGGACCCGCCGCATCTTCTAGTAATCCCTCGACCCTGAACGTTTATATAATGAAAGGTGATGTTTACATAACAACTAGGGCACATGATTACAGAGTGACAGAATCTGCCGAAAAGGGTAAATAAGTCGTAAACCTGTTTGTTCTTCTCAATATTGAGAAGACGATGGGAGAAACATTGACACACATCCCGAAAGGGGCATTCAAGAAAGATTCCCATAATCTGAACGTGAGGGCCTCCCAAAATTACTCTGTGGTGAAGGATTTGTCACAAACCCCTTGCGCGATGTCTTCTTTGGAGGTCCTCCATAGCTTCCCTTCATAGAGAAAGGATCTGTTGTCTGCCTTGGGATTTGTTGAGACCTATAATTTGGCAAGGAACATGCTTGATACGACTGAATTGAAACAACGTCTCCCTTACCACATTACATTTCATATAGTAGTGGCTCACCCCACAAAATATTTTACTCGAAATACTTTTCTTACGGTGGTTGATGAGGGTACCTCGACCTACATGATGTTGTTGGCATGTTGGAAGGCCATTGGCCAACCCATTTTGTCTCTATCACCTACTCTTCTTACTGATTTCGATGGTCATTCTTTCATACCACATGGAATCATTCCTTCTTTCCCCATGCAGTTAGGAGGAAAGACTGTGTGCATCAAAGTTGAATTAGTTGATGTGCCTCTCGACTACAACCTTCTATTAGGAATGAGTTGGACCTATGAAATGCATGCAGTAGTTACTATAGTTTTTTGGCTCTTATTGTTTCCACATGAGGGACGAATCGTACCATTGACCAGTTGTCTTTCTCCAGGCCCGACCCTTCATCGGGGGCATCCACGGTCCTGATGATTGATAATCCTTAGCCCAACATTGTCAATGTGGGGGTTGGTTTATGCCCACCTTTGATGGGTACTTTTGATTACCCACCTCCTTCTGGCGATGTCAAGTTTATTTCGACTATCCCCGACCAACCTAGGGATAAAATCTTTCAAGTGTTTTCGTTTCGAATGACTTACTTTAACAATCCATGGAATCTAACTTCCCCATTGACCTCGATGGAAGGGATAGGGCATCCTAGCATGGATATGCCCTTGTTCGCAGCAGAATTTGTGTACAGTGTTTTCCAGGCCCCAATCCGACTCCCACATAAGAGTTAGATCTAGTTCTCGAGCCTATCTGGGCTCAAGGTTCCTTTGCCAATACTGATTCTTTAGACTTGGTATTGCCCTCAAATGAGGTGATTCTTGAAGCAATGACTGGTCCGGAAAGACCCTAGGACGATCTCCATCACAGATCTTATTTTCTCCCGAATTTAAGAAAAATAGAGGCAATTTAATTTGTGTTGACTATGACTGGAGACAGGTCTTGTCCTGTTAATCCTCTGGCTACACACACATTTTATGCTGAGGGTAATATGGAAGGTATCGCTGAAACGATACCTATTTATATATCCATAACCTCTGGTGTCGTGGAGAATGTTTTTGTCGGAGCAGACTGCTCCCCCGAGGAGATTCGAATCTATATAGATTTATTTAAGGAATTCCGCGACATTTTTTCCTGGTCTTACGATGAAATGCTAGGCATTGATCCAATAATTTTCAAACATGAGGTAACGACTTATCCTGATGCCAAGCCTGTCTGACATAATCTTTGTCCGGTGAATCCTCGGAAAGAAGCAACTATTAAGGCTGAGGTAGAGAAACTGCTCAAAGATGGTTTCATCTACCCCATACAGTTGATTCAATGGGTGTAAAATCTCATTCCAGTTAACAAAAAATAGGGTACGATTCGTGTGTGTATGGACTTTCGTGACTTGAACAAGGCCTATCCAAAGGATAATTTCCCGACCACATTCATTGATCATATTTTTGATGAATGTGCAGGATGTGAGGTCTTTTCATTCATGGATGGTTTTTTAGGATATAACCAGATTCAGATCAAACCCATAGACCAACATAAAACAAGTTGTATCTATTCATGGGGCACATTTTCTTATTGTAAGATGCATTTTATCTTGAAGAATTCTGGAGCAACTTTTCAGTGGGCCATGTCTTTTTCTTTCCATGAACTTATAAATATAGTCGAGGCTTATCTCGATGATCTAGAATCACGATCTCGCAAGAGATCTGATCATCCCACACACCTCCGACTAATATTTGAGCAATGTTGGTACTATCGGATTGGCTTGAATCCCCAAAAATGCAGTTTTTGCATGATGTCGGGTCGTCTTCTAGGTTTCATAGTTTTGATAACAGGGATCATGGTCGATCCTCTTAAGGTTGAGGCAATAGTTCAGTTGCCTCCCCCATGTATAGTCCCTTAGATTTAGAGCTTACAGGGGAAAGAGAAATTTCTTCGGCATTTTATTGCAAATTATGGTGAGGTCACTAAAGGGTTCATGTGTTTACTAAAAAGGGAGTCCCTTTCTGTTGGGACGAAGTTGCTTAGCGCTCTTTCGAAGAGTTGAAATGCACCCCTACATATGCCCCTCTGCTCCCGCCTCCCAATTATAATAAAGATTTCTTATTATATTTGGCTACTGTAGAGTCGACCATCGGTATGGTATTGGTTCAAGAGGATGATATACTCGAGGAGAATGTGATTTATTACCTGAGCTGAGGCCCAGTTGGACCGGAACTCAACTACTCTCAAGTTGAGAATTTTGCGTTGGCAACAGTGCATGTTGTCCATCGGTTCCGTCATTATATCCTACTTCACAACATCATCGTTATTGTCGTTGTGAATCCATTTCAATATGTGTTGACATGACGTGTCATTGGTAGCAAGATCAATAGATGGATTGTTATCCTCTGGGAATTTGACTTGGATTTTGTTTCTGTGAAATCTAAAAAGTCGTTAGTCTTTGCGGAACTTATCTTGGAACTTTCTGTTGAATATGGTGATGATATCCCCGAAGAATCGCTTATTAAAGGATATATTTTTCTGATCGCATATTCAAACCCTAGGTATGGAGATATAATAGTCTATCTCCAGACTTTGAAGTGCCCCACCTTTGCTTCTCACTATGAGTGTCGATGAATACGCCAACAGGCACGAAAATATCTCATCCTCGATGACACTTTGTATTGTCGGGGTGCAGATTTCATTCTTCGTCGGTGCCTTATTCACGAAGAAGTGAAACTCATTCTTAAAAACTACCACATTGGAGAATGTGGTGGTGATTTGTCTGGGTTGGAAATAGCCCAAAATATTCTACAAGCCAGTTACTTTTAACCTATGTTAATCAAAGATTGCATCGAGTCGTTCAAGAAGTTCCACCCGTGTTAGATCTTCTCTCAGAAGATGAGGGCACATCTTGCTCCCATGTTTTCCGTCATTGTTGTTGGTCCCTTCACCAAGTGGGGAATTGATTTCACTAAATTCCACCCGACCTCAACCAGGGGGCATCGTTATATCATCGTAGTGGTAGAATACTTCACAAAGTGGGTCAAGGCTATATCAACATTTAACAATGATGGTGAAACAAAAACTCGCTTCATTTTTAACTAGATTATAGCAAGGTTAAACATCCTGAAGGAGATTGTCATTGACCATGACAGTCACTTCCAGAACAAAATGATGTCTGAGTTAACATCAAAGCTTGGGTTGAGGCAGGAGAATTCATCACTCTAATACCCAGAAGAGAATGGTTAGCTGAAAGTTGTGAATAAGTCCCTCAAGACTATTCTACAATGAACGATCAATTCTACCAAGTAAAATTGGTATTTGATGTTGTACTCGGCGTTATGGGCCTATCAACCGTCTATAAAGACTACCACCGGTTTCTCACCTTTTCAAATCATTTTTGGGATGGAAGCAGTCTTGCCTATGGAGTGTCAAATCCCATCTCTAAAGTTGGTAGTAGAGCTATTTCCAGACACTTCACCACTTGAGGAACGCCTATTATATATCTAGCAACTTGATGAGCAACACCATGATGAAGCCTTGGCCAACGAGGCTCATAAGCAATGAGTCAAGTGTCAATATGATCGGTCCATTCATCCTTAGATTTTCTTTGAAGGTGACCTTGTCCTAGTCTACAACCAAGATAAGGATCCCCTGGGGGTAGGCAAGTTCAAACCCATGTGGTTTGGACCTTTCATTCTGAAGGAGGACTTAAAGAAGGGCACTTATTGTCTGGTTGACTTTGAGGGAAATGGTTTGGCGGAGCCTAGAAATGGGCTCTACCTCAATAAGCATTAGTCGTAGATTGGTCTCCTGGGTGACTTCTTCTACATATGTATAGTTTTTATACAGTTAGTTTTTTGTCTTTTTGTTTTATGGACGTGTCGTTATTTATGTCATATTTTTCACTGTGGAATATGTCAAGTGAATCGAAGGTGTTCTTTGGGTTCACAGACGACACTAGCTGACACACTCGGAGGCTTGCTTCCGTAGCTTGGTTGGTTTTCATGCCTCAAGGCCAGTTGCTATCTTCCAGAGGTATTTTTCTAGGTGACACCACAAACAATGTCGTTGAGTACAACACAGTGATAGAGTTGCTTCACGACACTTTGTCGCATGGTATCTCTCACCTCTGGGTGTACTTAGATGCTCAGCTAGTTGTGTCCTAGTTAAATGGGGTTTACTGCATTTATGATCTTACTTTATATCGACGATTCCTGCATTGGTCCCACATCTGTACATAACAGATACATAGTTGTCAAATACTCTGATACACATAAAAGTGATATATATAAAAGAAACAAAAAATTAAGTAAATTTAAAAAAACACATACCTATCTCTCCTCTCTCCTCTCCAGGAGGTACAAGCATGTCAGGATCCATGGAAAAGTTGATTCCAACGTAGGGGTAGTCCTCTATCATTGGAATCTGTTGTGCCCACCAGTCAAAAAATTTATCATCGAAGGCCTTTATGGTCCTCCCTCCCCTCTGTTGTGGCAGTAATGTTTCCCACCTACACATTGCTAGGAAGGAGGCCACATGCCCCATATTGTTTCTTGTAGACTTAGGCTGGGTACCCTCTCAAAGAAGAATGAGAAAAAAATGGTACTGAAACCAAAGTTCTTGTTACTCTACCCTCAACACTCTGTAAGATGCCTCTTCATGCAGTCAAGCATGGTTGTGATCCAGTCATATATTCATGCGTTTAGGAACTGCATTTCACAATACATGTGCACCCAGGAATCCTGGCGTAGGGCCGCGGATCCAATGATCCTCCCAATAAGAAAAATGATCACCTTTAGTGATAGGTTGGTGATCTTGTGGATGGGCACCTGAGAACCTACTTTCTTAGTGTCTGCCTCACAATGCATTCTATTGAGTTCGATGATGTTGAAGGGCCCAAGGGAAATGTACGTAGGTTGACTAGTTCCCCTCTCCTCAAGAGGCCAGTAAAGAAATATATGTCCTCAATCATTGAATTCAATGACTGCCCCTCAAGCATAAACGCCTTTGTGTTAGGATGCCAATAATCCACTAAGGCATTTGGCATCCTGGGTTGTGCCCTCATGAATGGACACCGATAGAACTTCCATAATCCACATTGTTTCAATGAGATGATAGAAACAAGGTCCTCATCGACCAATACATTGATCTCCATGTGTTCCCTCTCCTTCCAGTGGACATACATCCTGGTTCATGACAATTTCAAGGAGTAGTTAACTCTTGTTTTTTTATTTTTCCATACTTTTGAGGTGTACGTGGGTTGTCTTGGACATAGTCGCGTATGTACGCTGACAGACTGTTCTCTCCCTGCGTACATATGCGGGCTGTCCTTGGACAACCCGCGTACACATAGGGCCTCCATTTTTTAAGAGGGCTTGCCCCCTCAAAAAATAAAAAAAGTGCATAATTGAAGTATTGAAATGCAAGGGGGATGAGTTTATACTTACTTGGTCCAAGCGGAAGTTCATTTCGTCCTCTGAAGTTCCCGGAATCAAATTTTTTAGCAAAGGGGTATATTTTACCTTTTGGTTAATTTTCAAATTGCAATGGTGAAAATGAGTTGTCAGCTTCTATTTATAGAGTTTTTGGCCTTTGTTGCCACTTTTTTGAACCCTTTTGTCATTTTTTTTCTGGCTTGAAAATCATTTAATGTGGTTCGTGAGTTTCTTATTGGATGTTACACTACACTTCACTTTTGGTTTAGTAACCTTTTTTGGATATGGGTCACTTTTTGAATATCCTTTGGTAAAAGTTGTTTTTCTAACTTTTTGCATATAAGTTAGGATTCCACCTCCACTTTCTACATCTCATTGTCTTTTCCACTTTTCCATAGGATTGATCCCACCGAAGTGCGACACGAAACCATCTTTATTGTTTTAGAAGTGTTGTGATTAGGTGGTAGAGCCTACCTTTACATGGATGCCCTAGATAGATCCTTGTTGCATTTTGGCATCCATGTTGTCTCTAATGAGTTTGGGCTTGGGAGTCCTTGTTAGTCCTGTCATGATTATGAGTTTGAGCCTCATACGTCTGATGCATGATTAGTCTTGGCCTCACCCTTGGGATTCCCAAAAATGAGCATGCTTTGTTGTCTTTCAAGCTCTCTTTGAGATCCGAAAGCAACATCCAATGAGACTACATCTATGCTTTTCAATATTTTCTGGATTAACTGAGAAAGGTAACCTCTTGGAGTCTCCATTAATCCCTTTTTAGACTCTCTAAACATGAAAATATGATCGAGCGATCTTGTTGTCCTTCATGCTCACCAAAATAAAACTTGAAGGTACGTCTTCCCAGTGGTAGTTTACCCCTTTTTCGGTTGGGATGGTCATTTATACGAACAAAGGTATACTCTAGGAGCTTCGGTTCTCTAGAAGAGTATTCTCAGGTATAAGTTAAACCCTTTTTCAGGCTTGAGGGACTAAATTTATGAAAAAGGAACCCCAACAGAGTCCATAGTTAAGATATTTTCAGAATCCCTAAAATTGAAAATATCGTCGAGTGACCTTGTTCCTTCACACTTGTTAAATTGGTCCAGAAGAACATCCCCCACAGAGTCCATAGTTAAGCTCTTTTCAGACTCCTTAAAATTGAAAAGATCATCGAGTGACCTTGTTCTTTCACAATTTTTAAATTGGTTCAGAAAAACATCTATTGGCATGAGTTTACCCCTTTTTCTAACCTATAGATTATGGAGGAAAAAGGTACACCTCAAGAGATTCGTCTTTCCAGGAGATTTCTCCTAAGTAAATTTTATACTTTTTCGAGCTAAGGGGACTAAATCCAGAAAAAGGTTTTGAGTCCATAGTTAAGCTCTTTTCAGACTCCTTAAAACTGAAAATATTGTCGAGTGATATTTTCTGTGTCACACTCGTTAAAATGGTTTTGAATAGACATATTTTCAGTGCAAGTTTATCCCTTTTTCAAATTGACTAGACTATTTTCGAAAAAGGTACCCCACTGGAGTCTTCTTTTACATTTTTTCAGACTCTCTAAACATGAAAAAACTACCGATCTTACCTTCTCTAGGCTCATAAAAAATACATAGAAGGGGTTTTTCATCATGTCTTTCTAATCACATTTGAATCTCTGCATCTTTGGCCTAATTTCGGCTCCATGTTTCCCTCAACCGAACCTTTTAAGCATGCCTTACACACAAGCCTTGTAGCACTTTTCCTCTATGACCCGACACCTTGACCCATGGAGGAATTTTCCCCCAAGTTTCCTTTTCCTGCACATGTCTCGTTGCTATGAGCATTAGTGTGTTCCTTGCACTTGGAACTAGTATGATTGCAACACTCGTTCCCCCTTTGTAACGTAACATTCTTTTATTCTTTTTCAAGCTCTTTAAAAAATTGAAAAAGACAAAAAATTAATAAAAACCCCAAAAAGAGGATGAGAAATATATATTCTCTTTTGGAAGCACAATTAGTCGCCCTTGGACAAAGCACATCCTTCCATTTTTTCATCAAGCTTTGGGATATAATATGACCTTAGGAAGTTAAACTCACTACATAGAGTTGTTTCCTCCTCCGTTTGGTTATTCTTCCAAACACATGGAGAGTTTGCGTTGCCTCCTGCATCATGAACTTATGTCAATGTCATGCTGCCCGAGTCTCATCATCTTTCGTTATATTTTCCAAAGGAAGCTTCACCCAGCTTGAGTCAGCCTTTCTGCAATTTGTCTCTTGACCTCATGCCCGACCATCCCAAAAGTCCAATCAAGTCCTTGTTCGAAATCAATCAAGTTCTCTGCTTGATCATCGAGATCCTCTTGTATTTTCCCAATGACCCGTTGAAGACCTTTGGGTAGTGAATTCATACACTCATATTTAACTCCTACCCAATTTGTGAAGATCTTGAAGTTGTTGCTCAAGCTCTGAAGACCTCATCTCTAGCCATCAAGCATCGTTGGCTTCTTGAAGATGGATACTATACTTGTATATCTTTGATTTTAAGATTTAAATCCATTGTGTATTGCTCATGGCTACACTTTGTATAGTTACATGACATGGATCTACAATGTATTTGATTGGAAGCCATGATTTATTTCATCCCAAGAATGGGTATGCCAGCCTCAGAGAGACAATTGTTATTTTTGCATATGGCACCTCCCAAAATCTGGTCCCAGGCTCACTCGCTTCGTACATTGGTGAAGATTTTGTAATTTCTTTCGACCATTATATGCTTTTCTAACCTCACACATTAGGGGGAATTTGTTATAACCCTAAATTTCTCCACATAAGAATACCTGGCATTTGGCCCTCTTACTTGCAAATTTTTCCAAGCCATACTTAGTTGCTCTTCTTAAAAACTCATATTTGAAGATGTATGCACCCTGCACCAATACTTCCCGCGTAAATACGCTTTCTACACCACTAAACCACGCATACATATGCTAGCTTCACCACTACAGTCCGCGTATACTTGAAAAAGTTGCAAAAATTAAAAAGTTGCAAGGAATTCGTTGAGATTACGGGCTATTGGGTAGTTTCCCAACTAAATCACCGCCTATAGCCCGTCACCCAACCGAATAACCATCTTTTTCCCATATAAAAGGAGGTGTTCGGGTCTCATTCCACATATAGACATAAGAACAGTGAAACTCTTCTCATTTCACATCCCCTCCTTGCCCCAAG
The DNA here is from genome assembly GCA_009831015.1 of Picea engelmannii. NCBI lineage: Eukaryota > Viridiplantae > Streptophyta > Pinopsida > Pinales > Pinaceae > Picea > Picea engelmannii. The sequence continues at coordinate 673,843 of ML777031.1, read as the reverse complement.
CATTTGCAGCCTTGTTGTGAGAATTTCCTCAGAATTCCTCATTTTTTCCCTTTTCCTCCATAAGAACCCATTCCATTTCCCAAGGAGAAGATTGAGAGGATAAAGATACATGGAGGTGCACTTGGAGCTAGGTGAAGAGGAGACCGGACCAGGTTCGAGGAGCAATAGTCGACTTTGGTTGTAAGTGATCATTGTATTATCAATAAAAGAAGTACTTTTCATGTCCCAAAACATGATGTGTCAAATGTTTGCATTTGTTTTATGTTTTTATTCTAACATCTAACCCTTATTTATGTATGAAATGTATGCTTGTAGTTCTATGTTTATCTGTTTTTAAATGTAGGCTGGCCTTGGGAGGAGGTTTGCAGTCAGTGAATCTATCAAGCACGAGAGGATCTACACTAGACATAGAGTAAAGGTACAATTACCGGATCCTTCTCATTTTACCTTTCTTGCATAAGTTTGGGGTATTTTTGGGGTAGTTAGAGAAGTAGGATACTTTTAAACAGTAATTGATATGCCTACATTGTAAACCCTGGTGTAGCCATAGGGGTTTTTTTCCCACTATTAGCATATGCATATGTTTCCCGTGGTGTGATAAATGTTGTATTTTCTCTATCTTACTCAACTACTAAAACTTGATTATATCCATAGAAACCATCCAACATAGACATGCAGGCCGATCATGTAACTTGTTGTAGCAGAAACTCCATGTTGTGTAGTGAAAAATTATATTTTATGCTTTCTTTGTTAAGATCTCTGAAGTCAACTCACATTCGGATTTCCTCGGTCTTCTTCCTGACAATCACTAGATTTGAAAGCTGGTCTAAATTTCTGATGGGATAGAATATCCTTGCCTTCTTCAACTTCTCCAACTCAATTTTTACCATATTTTTCAGCTTGGGATTCACCATTCTTATTTTTTGTTTCACCGGTTTGGATTCTTCCTTCAAAGGAATGATATGATGGAATATTGTTTTATCATAGGACTTTAAATCACCACAGGTCCAAGCAAACACATCAATACATTCTTTGAAAAAGGAAACATATTGATCAACCTGTTCAGGGGTGCAATCAACTCCCAAATTGACATATTTCGGGGACTGGTCCGTTCTAATATTGAATTTTCTTGTTTCTTGCACCTTTCGAACTGAAACTTCTTCAAGAATATTCTTGGCATGATCTTCTATTGTAACCAAAGATTCATCTTGTATGGATTCTTTCGGGATGACAATCGAGCTATCGTCTTCCTCATCATCATCGTTTAACAAAAAAATTCTCCAATTGTTCATCATTGTCAAACACTTGTAAATATTCAATATTATCGAGCATGGATGGCTGAAAGGCCCTTTCTACCTGGAATTAGGACATTTTATGGGTTTCATAATGAATCCGCCAAGGCTAGTGAGTCGGCCTTGTGATTCTTGTCACTTGGAATGAAAGCAATATTGAAAGAGATGAAAGATTCCATCAATTCATTAACTCTTTTGAAATACAACTTAAGTCTTTCCTTTTTTATTTTGTACTTTTGGGTAACCTGATTGATGACCAAATCTGAATCTCCAGTCATAATGAGATGTTTTATTTTCATTCCTTATGCGAGTATCATCCCCTAGATCAAAGCTTCATATTTTGATTCATTATTCATACATGGAAACTCCAGTCTTACACCGTGAGGATGCATTGTATTATATGGGCTTATGAGAATAATTCCAACTCTGTTCCAAGATTTAGAACATGCTCCATCAAACGACATTCTCCAATAGCCTTCAAAGAAACACTCTAGGCCCTCCAAGTCTTGAAGTCGTTCTAGGTTTTCATTCTACTCCATGTCCAAGATAGCATAGTTTCCAATCCCAACGTCTATGTAATCTTCCATTAATTCATTTTCCTTCTTCTTGAAGGAGAAAGGTTTTCTAGGTTCATGGGGTAGTTTAATCATTGCTCCCTCCTTTCCTGGTAACATCATACAACTATCGTTGTTCATTATATATCCACCGATCACGGAGTTCCAATATCTTCCTAGCAAAATGACATAGGATGGAGGAAGGTCTACCATGATAATATTAAAAACTATGATGATATGGGGAGATGATGTAATCCAGGCATAAAAGTCTTTGATTTCCCCATACGCAAACACGTTTCTAGAATTGATTGCATATATTCTGTCACCAATTTCATAATACTTAGTGCAACTCATGCCCAATGCTTCCATGACCACAAGTGACATTATATTATTTGTCACACCAGTATCAACTAAACAGTTATGTAATGCAATATCACGGTTTTCAATTGAGGTGTAGAAGGGAGGAATTTTACCTCTCAGCTTAGCAGTTGATGGATTCTGGTTCTATTTTGGAGTGGTAACAACAATTTCAGTTATTTCTGATGGATCATCCAACAACTTCAAGATGTTATGCCTCTGCTGAGGAATATTCACTACTTCCATACTAGGAAAAGTTATCCTCAACTTAATTAATTCCTCCACGACATTATACTTCATTTGTGTTTATCTTGACACCATGCGTTTCCTTGTGGTTCCAACTATCACCTTCTCATTCGACACTTTTTCTTTTTCTTTTTCTTTGTCAGAGTCACCTTTATTATCTGGTCTATTTTAAAATCCTCTTGTCTAGGCGATGTTTTCTTGTGATTTAGGATCATTGTCTCCCTCTCCACATATATATAGGTATGTATCACATCTATCCATATGTACTGTCTCGAAGCTCTCATCAGGTAAGTAATAACCTTATTTCTCAATGAATTTCTCATCATATACGTCATCCAAAACAACCACATTTGGAGTAGGTTGTCTCAGAACCCTTGGTCTCGGTGGGTCTTCAGTATTCTCGAAATTGACTCTATTTTTTTGGGGAGGGTTCCTCCTTTGTTTGGGAATTAACATTATTGGGTTTGGCATGTAATTATTTCCCCTTCTTATCCTGGTTATGTTTTTTCTGCATCTATTTTATGGTTATATTCATCTGCACAATCTCAATTCTTTTCTTTGTTTCTTGTGCATCGATTAGATCAAATTTTATGTCAGGTATGGTTCCTTTAAAAAATCCTCCTCTCGTTGTTTGATTCTAAGTCTCTCAAGGTTAAACTCTTCGTTCTTTCATTGAGCTAGAAGATCCTTGATTATAAATATTCAATACTCACATGTTCCCTTTACTCTTCCTAGTATAATGTTTGGGTCGATGCTTGTTTCAATCATAATTTCTTCCATCTCAGTGGCCTTAGTCATTTCTTTTTCTAAAGTATCCATTTGGGATGTTCTGATGGCATATTTTACATTTGGGTGCATTGAATTCTTATAACAACCAAGAATGAGCGGGTCATTTGGTCTTTTATCTTCTGGGATTCTACTCAAGGTCTTATTGAACCTTAGATTAAAATCTTGTATCATTTTGTTCTTCTTCAACCCAATCTGGGTGAAGTCTATGAGGAGGGTATGGTAGGAAATTGGTCATTAAATGAGCAAATGGATCTATTGGGCAACGTTGTATACCATTCATAAGCTCTTTATCATAAATTTTGCAGAAACAAACTAACCATGACATCATCATATTTGACTCGGTGAAAGTCACAAACGTCAAGGAATAAGTGTAGATTCCTCTTTGCATCGATTGTCCCATCTCCAACAAATTCCTTTAAGGTTCCCTTAGAGAGAACTGGGAGCTCATGTTGTTCACCTATGATATTAAGAGGGGAATCTCTTACCCTCCTTCTATTTCCAAACCCTAGGATTCCTTGGTTTCTTGCGACACCTCTTTCGCCTCCTTGTCTCTCCTCATGATGCTCAATTCAGGGATGTTCGTCTCTCGCTGCCATTTTTTAGGAGGTTTCAGGATCAAACTTTTCACTTCTAAGGACAGAGAATTGCTTACTTTTACTTCTGATAATTGGTACCTTGTATTCATCCAACTTCAATCTTGACCTTGTTCTTGTGCTTCTCTAGCCAATCTTTGGTTTTTTTGATCTTTTCATTCTTCTCTCCTTTGTCTTCAGAGGATTTCTCTTTCTTCTTCTTGGACTAAGATCTTCCAGGACCCTTCTAACTCTTCTCGAATCTGGGATGTTGATATTACCAAATTATACAATTGGTGAAAAATGATTCGTTGTTTATTCAATCCGATTTCTAAATGGGCATGATTACCTTGGGGTAAAGTCATATATTCTTAAAAAAAATGCTGGGCCAGGTTCTGAATTTTCAATTCATGTCCCCTGTATGGTCACCAAAACTTTTGATGCTTGAATCCATTAGGAACGAAATGAAAACCTCATGAGGATACAAATCCTCCTGCATTTTTATAAAGGTGGTACTCCTCTGTGATTTTTAAAATGTGGGACTTTTATAGAAGTCCGTCAAAGGAAAGTAAAAATAGATATAAAGAAAAGGAAAAAATATTTTTTGTTTTTGAAATAAAGTTCCTAAGAATGGACCATGAATCACATACATTCATACATTTAAAGAAAATAAACATAATTTCCTCACATCCATCATACTAGGGATAAATATTTCTAATCACATTAAAATTAAAAGAAAATGATCTGCATGCATAAGAGAAATTTGACAGAGTGATACATGGGCAGCTCAAATGAATATAACGATAGATCAATCTCAAATACTTTATGTTCAAAAAAATTGGGTTACAAAGTACAGTTGAGATTGTTCCCAAAATAGTTCTCTTCAAATTTCTAAAAAATATATAGTTTAGTACATATTCTCTGAAATTAAAATGTGTTTTTCATAATAACTGGGATTGGGGCTCCTGCAGACCATAAATAAAATATGTGTAAGAATGAATTTCATAGAAAGAAGAAAGTGGGCGGCGGAAGACAACAAGACCTGGTAAGAAGAAAAAAGAAATTATTGGTCCTCTGTTAAACCTTTCTATTTAAAGAGGTGGAGTAACTAGATGAAGAGCTCAATAAAGACATAAACATGTGATCAGTATAAACTTACTATGATGGTATCTCATGCCTTGTCACTTGCTCGCTGATGTCCTTTTATGGATTTCATCAACAATTACAGGAACTATCTCAACCGTCCTTTTCCCTTCATCGATAAGTTTGTCGATAGCCTTTTTAAACCACTCCTCGATGTAGCTTCTCATTGGCACCATGTTTATTTCATGCCGGATTTTTATATTGAAAATCTTGCCTTCCAAGTCCCTTAGATCAAAGGAAATGTTCTGCAAATATTATTCAATATCGTGATTACATCTTCACTATACTCAAGAATGTCGTAGAAATTTTCAAATGATAATCACTTAAAGATCTCAACTTGTTCATCAAATGATTTCTTGGTTAAGAACAATGAGTTGAATATCAATTTTGGGTCTTGGACCTCATTGGTGCTCCCAGCTAGATCTATCTCAGTTAGCTTTTTGAATAATTATTCTCTCCTGGTTATGTCCTGGTTGCATGCTTGGACAATAATATTCATGTTTTTAACCTTTTCCTTCCAGCATGCGTTTAGTTTTTTTATCTGTTTCGAAGAAGGGATATCCTCTTCTCTTCTTCTCAACTCTGTCATATTAGTAACTTTAAAACTAAATGGTACAACCACATCGAGGTAAAAAATTTCTTTGTTTTTCAAATCTGCATGTAAATATTCATGAAAAGCGTGTGCTCACATTCCAAAAGAGACCATACTCTTTGAAATCTCCCAAGCCTCTGTTATTAATTCCATTATTTTTTTGGTATTCTTATCCACATAGCCTCAGGATGATGTGAGAAGGATTGTAGATCCTTTTAATTTTTTTGCAGGTGTGATATGCCTGATCATTGCTAAAGGACTAGCAAGTACTGGAAGAGGCATTAAAGCTTCCTCCGACTCTTTGATTCGCTCCTTTAAGCTGACATTCTCTACTTCAAGGCCTCCAATATAATTATCTAGAGCATCTCTAGTTTCTCAATGAATTTGGGGAATTTGGGAAGGTCGCTTGTTCTGTAGGTTAATCTCTGAATGAGATTTTCCCTTTTTAATCTTTACATCTCTTTTCTCAATAATCAAATGTTTGGACTCACTGTAAAAAAAAACACTCTAAAATAAAAAAGACTCTTCTTCATTGAAGGTCTTGCTCTCAATTATTTCCATATGAGGGTTCTGGTGAGTAGTGTTCTCTAGTTGGTTGACATTGGGGAACATTTTTTTGATGTCAATTTCGAGTTCCATATCCTTGAGGGAGAGGTTGTGGATTTTGCTTTCACCTCGAGGTCCCTCTTCTTCTTGCACAATGTTTTTTGTTTTCTTCCTCAAAGGAAGTTTGTGAGAACTTTCAATTTTTCCCAAAGGAGGGTTCTTATCTCCTCCTATGCCTAAATAACTATGGGTTACTTTCTTAATTTGGTGGGTCATTGGAGCGTTTCTCTAAGATGTTCTATTATTTCGAGTGACAGTCGGGGATTGGGAACTTTTCTCACCCAGACATTTTCCTCTCTGCTTGTATGACTCATTGGTTTTGAGTATCATTTCCAGGTCATTAGTGTCATGGGATAGAGTGCTTGAGACATTGTATTTGTCTTCATTCAGAATAGTATTAATGAAAGAATTGATGAAACCAACAACCAATAGATGGTCTACAAAAATAGCACTAGGGTCGAACCCTTTCACTTTTTCAACATATTTTAAATTGAGGCTATGGAAGTGGCCCGCGAATTCATCAATGTTGTTCATATTTCTGAATATGAAATCCCCAACTTTCAAAGGCAGAGGTATGAATTTATTTTTTCTATTCTCATGGAAAAAATGCAACTAGTAGTTGTACTGCCTTGTTATATCAACAAAAAATATTTTTTCAGATATGTGGCATGGAAGGAAGGAAGGATTTTCCTTGGACCCAAGAATCCTTATAACATTATAATTCTTCATTTTTTCTAGTGGCCCCTTCCTATCCAGGAACTTACTCACCTGGTCAGACATCTGGGGAGTGTCCTTTCCAAACAACAAGCCTTTAAAATCTGAGACAAAATCATTAAAAACTTCATAAAAAATGTTGGGAGGCCTTGTGCCTCCATAATGTTTGATACCATAAGGTTACTGGGTCTAATTCACAGTTTACTTTTTTACACACAGATAATCTCAGGAACTGACAACAATGCCCTATTGTGAAAACCAAATAAGATGACATAAATAATTCTTCTTCTTCTTGTATTACTACAACTGGGAAGAGATTTCAATGAAAATCAACTTACCCCAATCGAAGATGGCTTGTTCTTTGATCATAAAATGTAGAATGTAAAGAATCATCTGGGAGATGATGGCTGTAGTTTCTTTTCATTTTATCCTCGTAAAGAGCCATGCAATTTCTCGGAAGATATTTTTAAATGAGACAACCTGTAATCTCATGATGTCCTTGGGGATGGTTGTTGGGTTCTCTAGGAATTCAGGTAAGAGGTCCAAACCATTGTCATGCTTCTTTAAGAACTCTTTGCAATATTATCCCTTGAAGGTGAGCATTGGCTCGGGAAGTCTCAACATGTTACAGAATATCTGAGGCAACAAGGAAACAAGGGAATGGTCCTACAAATGAATAATCTATTGGCTTGGAATATATCTCTCGGTGCCCCAGTTGACCAAATCCTTACAGTCAAAGACTTTCAGGACACAACCTATGCTCGCAATTCCAGAAATCTAGATTACTTCCTTCTGGGCATAAGGGGATGAGTAGTTGGCATATGCTCTGGACCACTAAAAATTCTGATCCTTGCACCTGAAAATATTAAATGTATCTCTATAGAACTATTGTCAAGTTGCTGCCATAAGTTGACAAAAATGTTCCCTTGTTCCAGATTATTTTTCAAAATGAATGTTGAAGGGGGATAATATAATCCTCCGGAAATCCTAGTTTAATGTGTTTTAATATGAGATCTCCTCGAGCCTTTCTCTTATTAATGACCATCCTTTCGAGATTGTATGGTAATTTATTAGCATTAAAAGCATAGTAAATGTGCATTTAGAAGGGCACGAGGGTGGTGGGGATAGGTGGGAGAAAAATGTGATTTGATACTTTTTGTGAACCTAGGAACCCGCGATTCCACGATGGTATAAGGTGAAAAATTGGCTAAGTGATGAATGGTGTGGCGGTCGGATGGACTCATGTAGGCGGAATGAAACTTGGAAGCTCAGGGAGTCTGGGGATCAAAATTTCGCAGAACCTTTTGGTGCAATGTGTATATCACAAAACATGGGAGAATGAAAATTAAATCCCACCAAGCTACGAACTCGCGATCATAGAATCATCTAAGTATGGAACAACACAACAGTCTGTCGGACTCGTGATGTGAAGTTATAGTTGGAGATGAGAAACCGTAAGTCCGCTAACTTGGGAACTTGCGGTCTAAAAAAATGCGACTAAGTGTATAACTAAAAAGGGATAGTAAGATGAAAAGAGAAAAGGGAAAAATGGGTAAGTGTAGAAGAGGGAAAAGAAAGGGAGAAAAAGATTCAGGAAAATAGAAAAGGGGAGGGAATTTTCAGAAGCAGGAAATGACCTCAACAAAAGGCCTTCTTAGAGGTTGAGCTGAAGGATATGCGACCGTACCATATTTCCAAAATCCATAGGGAAATCGAGGATGCATTCGATGACTCTATTGATGGTTTAGAAGATGAAAATGTAAAATTAAAGGAGAAGATCAAAGAATTATAAATTGCCTTGATTCCTCTTCCAATCTTGGTCAGTCCTTTCACAATGGTTAAGCCAACTAAACCCGTTATTAAATTAAAGGGGTCTTCTAGTTTTCTCATAGTGGTCCGAAATTATGTAGAGAAAAATATTAAAAGAACAATATCATTAATAACAGAAGCATGGGAGGTGTCAAAAAAATTGTTTCTTTTGGTTTAAGGGAACATGCTTTTCATGAATATCTCCAAGCTAATTTAAAGAATGAAGAAGGAATTTCTCAAAGTCCTATATTGTTTTGAAAATATAGAATTCCAAGAGTATCATAAAATAGAGAGAAGTACCACCTCTATAAAAACATAGGGGTATTTGTATCCCTATGAGGTTTTTGTTTCATTCTTGATGGATTCAAGCATCAATAGGCAAGCAACTCACCAAGGTTTAGATTCAACAAACACTTCCCCATCTCCCACGGGATGGAGACCATTGATTCCTATGGAGGGAGGATTGATCCAGATGGATATCAGTGGCCACCCACCTATTCCACTGGCTCAAAGAACAGATTTCCATTTTGATAGATTTTTACATTTTTTCAAGTCCCAAACTTTTGGGGCCATTTTGAGGCCCTAAATGACATTTTTTTGGACTTTTGGGGGGCTAGGGGTAAATAATGGCATATCACAACCCTTGGTAGAAGTTGAAATTCTCGCATAGAAATTTCTGACGAGGTATCGATTGACCCAAACAAAGATTGTATGCAAAAGTTATGCCCCTGGGAAGTTGACGTACCAACTACCCCCATCGGGGCCCACAAACCTTTTGGATTTTCATCTTCTGGGCTTAGGGTTTTGGATTTTCTTTATGTTAAAAAGGCCTTTGGAGTCTCAATGTAACAATCATCTTCTGGAAATTGTGAGTAGCCGTCACATCTCTTCTCAGAGATAAGTTGCCACCATTCTAGCGAGTATTTCACTCTGTATTTCTACAGTTTTGTACATTTCTCTTATTAATAGAAATGGTGTATTATTGTATCTATGTGTTTATGGTTATATTTCTGATATGTATTTGTTATATATATATATATATATACATTTATTTATTATATCTCTGCTCTCATTTTGTGTCGAAAATAATCTGGATCAGTTGTAGCCTCCTTCTAGTTGCAGCTGGAGAATTGGGAAGTTGGTGCTTCCAATGTATTCTTTTGATATATAAGAAAACAAACCATGGTTTTCTCCCATTTGGGTTTCCACCTAAATTCTTGTGTACTTTGTACTTGATGTGATATTGTTGATGTGATGCTTATGTTTATATGCTCATGATATATTGTTGATAAAGTTAAAGATTATATATTGTGGTTAAAAGTGGTATAAAGATCTCATACTGATTCAACGCCCCTCTAAGTATTCCAACATAGGGAAGCTCCATGCATCAAGTCAATAGAGAAATCAATGTCTCTCTTGGGTGGAAATCATGGCATTTCCCAAAACACATCTTCATACTCCTTCAAAACAGAATAGTCTTCAATATTTGACTTCTTATCCAGTTTGGTTGGCTCTTCCATATGTGATGCATATATTTGGCACCATTTTCTAAAACTTAGTTTTAGATGTAATGTTGAAATCTATCTGACATATATAGGCCTTGGAATACCTTGAACTATCCTTGAATTCCCTTCCTGATCAATACATGTGAAAGTCTTGTTGTAGCAATCTAGGATAGCATGATCCTTGTCTAACCAATCCATACCAATCAAACAATCATATGACCTAGGTGATATGATGTTAAAATGATCCTTAGTTCTCACTCCATTCATGCTCAATGGGAAAATCCTAACCAACTCATTGTTTCTTCTCTTGGTTCCACTGGCTAGATAAACCAACCAAGAATTTTTGTGCTTACATCTCTTCAATTTAAATCTGTCAACCACATTAGGATCTATATAGCTATGAATAGCTCCAAAATCAATCAAAATATCTATGGGTTGAATATCAATCTTAGCTTCTACCTTGATCATGTGGGATTGATAGTCTATTTGTCTATTTTCCAAGGCTACATAAATCCTTGGCACACTCTTGCCCATGCCTTCCACTGCTTATTCTTCCTAAAGGTCATGCATAGTCCTCATCCTATCTCCTTTATGAGGAAAATATTTATACATGTGGTCTCCCTCATATACCAAACAATTTATGAGCTACTATCTTAGCCTTTCCCCAAGGAATATGTCATATTAGGATCATTTTGTGATTTTTGATCCAGGAGGATATGAGAATGCTCACAAAGGTCCAAAAAGATTCAAAACATCCACAGAGGTCCATAATGGTTCATAAATGATCAAAATTCAAATTACTCAAATCATCCCAAAAATTCCATCAATACGCAGAGCTCGACAATAACTTTCAAATGGCACAAATTTCATCTCAAACAAAATTCATATGCAAAATTTATGAGCGGTAAAAGTTCCAATCAAACCTAGAAAAAAGTCAAAGGTCAAAGTACTTGGGAAAATAAAGAGGTGACACATGTCACCATTGCAAGGGTGACATGTGGAACTTAATTGGAAACTGACTGGGTAGACTATTGTTGGGCTCTAAAGATGTCTAAAAATAACCTTAGTTTAACATTAATTTATCAACATGAGGATTCATATTTTATCTCAAAGAATATCGACAAAGTCTATGCACATAGCTCATAGAGGATAAAATCGTGTAGTGAAAGCAAATCTAAGTTTATCAACAATCAAGTTCCTCAAGCATTCATTAAAGATTCTAGGAATTGAAATCTAAAGTTGTGCAATGGAAAGGAATTAATTAATCTATTGAATTCATTTTAAGAGAAGTAATTGAATCTAGATAAAGGCTTGCAGAAATGACTATTATTATGAATCAAATTTCCCGAAAGAAAAAGGAAAATTAATCTATTTATGGAAAGAAACAAAGACTGTAATCTAGTCGAAAAGAGACAACAATCGTATTTCTATTGAAAGGAACAACAACTATATTCTAACAGAAAGGAACAACAAATGTAAACTAAGTAAAAGGAACAAAAATTGTAAACTAAGTGAAAGGAACAACAAATGTAAACTAAGTGAAGGGAACAACAAATGTGAACTTATGAGGAACTGTCACGCATCAAATCTCAGTAATAGGAATTGGAACAACAATCATCTAATGCTTCAGGGAATATCTATCTCTTACAATTGACATGAAATCATCAACACACTTATGCATTCATTTAATTACTGTAAAAGAGAATCGAATCACAAAACATAAATTGAACTGATACAATTACAGGTCAAATAGTAGCTCCTTTAGACTAGGCCCTTGGTCCTTAGAAGCACTACTATTTGAAATTTAGTATATAGAAATGGTAAAACCACTCGAAGCTTATATTGATTTCATAGCCGGTACAACATTTACAAAAACTACTAACGCATAGAAATTCTAAGTTCTGAGTTCTTGGGTGCAATTATTCTACCTCTTTTCAAGATCTATTTATCCCTTATATATTACAATAATCTGGGTAAATTAAGCTATCTTGAGGATCGAGAGATCCTCATGATTGCTTAACTATTACAATATAAAAAACTCGATCATCTTCAAAACTGCCTTGCACCATAAAGTATTCAACCTCCAATAGCTTGCGCATCTTCAAGATTTCCTTTGCTATCTTGGGTTTTACAATATTTAACCAATCCTGTAATAAAACTAGACAATTCCAATCATATTTAGGATCTATGTAATCTAACTTCAACAATAACACTAAAGAGTATATTATTCATTTTCTATTCTATTTGCTCCTAAATAATCGAAAAGTCAATCAAGATGATATCATGAAATGTGGGAAAAAGGAAGATATTTATACCTTTTTCATAAGCTAACATACCCCCCTTCTTACCTTCTTGCATGTCCTCATACAAGCTGAGGTTTTACATGTAAAGCAGTAATGTTGTAAGGTGGAAATGTTGGTTCACCATGCCTTATGAACCCATTGTTTCTTTGGAGTTCTCCAAAAGCAACATCCTCCCTTTTCTTGTTAATTTGATAATCTTTTTGGTAATGTTATTGAGGGAACCATATGATAGGGGGATTATATCTGCACCCAATCCAAGCATGCCCTTCCTCTTGGAGCAATCTAGAATACCTCTCTATTCTGTAGGTAGCTGCAAATAAATTCCTGTACCCAAAGGGTTCCCTACTCTTTACTTAACTAGAGGATGCATCCCATCTCAGTTTAGAAGCAGCAAGAGCTTCCTCCTTAATCTCCCTAAAACGAGTGATACCTAAACATATAACCTATAAATGGATAGGGGCTAAGGAGTCTACGACCCCCCCTCTTTTCATAAAGGTTTTATGTCACATAATGGCTGGAAAGGACTTTGGAGGTTCTCCCCTAACCCAGAGATCTAGCCCAGCTTCCCTCTTTAGGAAGGTTTTATGAGATTTACCCCATCTAAATTGGTTCTGAGTAAATGATAGAAATGCCTGAAACTGTATGTCACCTATGAATGGTCCAGGGTTATTTTCCCTTTTTTCTTCCAGAATGAAATTATGAAAGTACAATTCACACAAAAAGTATTGTACCTTTTCGTCCTGCTCTCTGAAACATGAAATAAACTCAGGTACAGTGGAAAATGAAATAGGTTTTTCTGCTCTGATGGCCTTCACTCTTAATAAAAGATATTGTTCCAGCAAGAATAAAGTGTAATTGTTGGCAGGGGCTTTGCAATTAATAGCATCAAAGTAGACATCACATATTTCTTTGATTTGCTCCAAAGATTTTTCTAATTGGGTTTGCACCTTTTTTTATCTTCCCTTGGGCTCTAGTGAGCGCAACATAGGTCTCACCCTCTGTTGTTGTCATGTCCTTCAATTGTTTAACAATATTTTGATATTCATCCCTAGTGACCATCTCATCTTGGTGTTGAGCCAATTCTCGTTGGGCTTTTCCCAGATATGACTTTAGTTTATCAATGGTGACACCCTGTGCTTGAGACTGGGATTCTTGGTATTCTTCCATAGCGCCCATCTCCTCCATGGATTGAGTTAATGCTTGCTGGACCTGTGTAAGATCTGCTTCCAGTCTGTCCACAATAACACTTTGTTTCTGGTACTGCATTGCTTGGTGCTCTGCCATAGTCAGTAATTCATTTCTGTTTTGAACCAAGGTTTGTTGAGACTGCATCAATTATTCCTCCAATATCCTGATGGTAGCATTCTTCTCAAGGAGTTGAGCTATTTCCTCTAATATTGGGGTGTCTGTCTGCACCTCAGCATCAATTTCTTCTATAGATATCATATTTTCTTGTGTTTCTAAAGGAATTGCTTCCTCATTCTGAGTTATTTTTCTTCTACGACTATATCTTCAGGGTTTGTCTGTATCCCTACAAAATTTGTACTGACTTCTTCTTTAGGAAGAGGGTTTCTTCCTTGCACTCTTTCCCTTTTTTTCTTCTTTCTTCTGTGGGCCTTATCTGCCTATTCTAGTTGTTTCCTCAATTGCTTAATAATTTCCTTGAGTTTAACCACCTTCATCTTTAATACTTCAACCTTCTTAGCCTTTTTCTTCAACAATTTGTTTTCTTTTCTTAACTTTCTAATTTTCTTATGGCTCTTGGCCGATTTTTGTTTATGAGAGGTCTTAAGGTCTTCTTCATTCTGGACAGCATATGGTTGTTCCTCTGTTCCTTCCAAGTATTCTGTCTATCCAAGAGGGCTTATTGTTTCAAAATGAGGTTCTTCCTATGCTCTGTCCTCAGGAAAAGACATTTCAATATCAGGAAAATATTCAACTGGTTTTGAAGAGGAGGCTTGTTCTGAGCATTTTTCTAGATTATTTCTGCCTTTGTCAATTGAGGTTCCCAAGCTTCCCAAAACCTGGGCTATTTCTACCTCATAGCTCTTCATAAATTGTTCTGTCAGATGCTCTAATGTCGGTTGGGTGTCTTCCTGATCATTCCTTTGTGAGGTCTATTCTACTTGCCTAATTTCTTGAGCATTCTCATGTGGACACTGTTCTATAGAATTCTGAAGTTCTTCAGGCTATTTTGTTGTACCCTAAATTGCTTCAGTTGTTTCCAGAATTCGTCTGCTTCTTCTCCTTGTCTGAATGATGGTTGTAGGGGAAATTGTTTCTCTCTTCCTCTTTTTCGTTAATGCCCATGTTTGTGAGGTCTAGGCCTCTATGATTTGGGTAGGGTATGCCTCAAATTCGGTTTGAGGAGATGGGATTTCTCTTTGGGTAGTAGTCTCCTCTGCCTGTCTATCTTCAATTTCCTGTGGTGGTTCTTCATGGCATAATTAAGGCTACTCTAGTTGTGGAGGTATATTGGCCTCAATCAGGTTATCCCAGGTCAATTGAATTTGACTCAGTGCTTTATTTGTTATTAGTTTAACTAATCTGTGGTGATTCATAACAATAACAGGGTCCTTGGATTTTTGTGTTCATAAGGAAACCTCATGTAATATGGCATTCAAAAAGAAAGGTAGATTAAGTACTAACCGTTGTTTTAAAGCTCCCAACAATTTGAGGTGGTGAGGTCGAATTACGTCATATCATCCATCACAAGTGATGTATCGCTGAATTATCCTTGCAAGTTCCTTCCATAATTATCTAAGGATACTGAGATTGAGTCCCTTTCCCTTCTTATCCAATTCTTCCCTAGGGTCTGTGAAAATTTCCACAACTTTCTTCAGTGTTGTGTATCTTCCTGTCCATTGAATTCCCATGTTAGGGAGGCCTGTGACCTCTGCTAAGATTTCTAGGGTGACTGAGATTTGTATGCGTCGCACCATAGAGTTTTCTCCCTGCATATTCTGAAAGAATTCAAGTGTGACATTCGTGTCATATCCTTGCAGATGGTTGAAGTACTCCATCCACCCCAGCTGGTGCAGGATGTCTCTTGCTTGCTCTGTAATATTTAGTAAAGTTGGCTCCCCGCGCACACCTCTACCACCCATTTTGTGAGAAAATGTGGACGACTATCGTTCCTGGTAGCAGACTTGGTTCGACCATATTGGAGGAAAAATGACCGAAAATAGCAAATATCAGAGACAACAAATGTTTATAAATGTGGGTATTTATTACAATCATTACTATCTTTATCGAGAAACGTGTCGAGCGTCCACTCCCCTCATTAATATAAAGGTCGACCTTGATCGTCAGCGTAGGGAAAAGTAATGAGTGTAGGTATTGATGGTGAGAAGTAATGATTGTATGGCCACCGCCAATGGAGATCAATGATTTATTTTCAAACAACATATTTTAACGGTAATCATTAAACGTTAATCCTCTTTTGTGGAATTGAAATATACCTATACTCAAAAGAATGCTTTAAGGATACATACGTCGAATAAATTAAATCTGTTCATTTAAATAATATCCCACATATCATAATGTTGTTACTTTTCTATTTCATTGAATACAACCGAAATGATAGCCTCTTTATTGAGTGAAGGAAGTCTAGAGATACAAAGAAACTTGGCGTTTAAGGTAAACTTCCATACCACAGGCAGAGCCACTGTTGCCAGTAGGCATCCATAGCCTCGACAGGGTTTCCTTTTAACCCTCAAATGAGGCTATATCCTTGATAATTATTTGAATCGTCTTTTCCAAAAAGACCATTATCCTAGTTTGGTAGCCAGATGGTGATAATGCCACTTACTAGATTGTAACTTAGGTGAACAAGCCGAATCGTGATGAGACCCCGTGTCCTTTGACTAGAAAATGTCAAAGGCCATTGCCCTGGTGTGGTAGCCATAGTGGTAATGTCACTTAGGTTATTATCCTATGACAATGGTAGGTTGGCTCGTGATGAGACCCCCTATTCTTTTTGAAAAAAATATTATATATATATATATTAATTTTTAAGTTTTTCCCGAAAAAGACCATTATCTTGGTTTGGTATCCAGATGATGATAATTCCACTCACTAGAGTGTAACTTAAGTGAACAAGTTAGCTCATGATGAGACCTCTTGTCCATTGACAAAAGAAAATGTCAAAGGCCATTGCCCTGGTGTGGTAGCCATAGTGGGAATGCCACTTAGGTTAGTATCCAATGATCATGGTAGGTTGGCTCGTGATGAGACCCCCTATTCTTTGTGGGAAAAGAAAGAAATTTTATTGATTTTTTTTTTGGAAGTGTATGAAGGGAGGCTCATCTACTCTTTAAGAGTAAGGGATGGTGTAAATAAGTGTAAGGATGCCAAGTAAAAGTGTGTCGCATACTCCTTATTAATTATAAAGGCGATATATCATTTAAGTGTATTTGTATGTATAAGGGAAAAGAAACGAATTGTGGTGGTTACAGGTTATGAACAAGATTTAAGATATTTCGAAGAAAGTGATCCAAAAAAAACAATTTGATAAGGTATGGGAGATAGTCCTCAAGATAATGATAGATCATTAGAAATAATGTTGGTGAAAATTATTTGGTGAAAGTTGTACCCCAAAGGAAAGGTTTAGCGTTATATCAACAATGTAGGGAAGGAACAGAAAAATGAACAACAGGTGTGGAAAAGGAACAACGGGTGTGACAAAGGAACAAAAATTGTTCCATTCAAAGGAACAATAGGCGTGCAAAAGGAACAACACTTGTTTCGTTCAAAGGAATCAGCATGTGTGCAAAAGGAACAACAATTGTTCCATTCAAAGGAACAACAAGTGCACAAAAGGAACAACAATTGTTCCATTCAAAGGAATAGCAGGCGCACAAAAGGAACAACAATTGTTCCGTTCAAAGGAACAACAGGAACACAAAAGGAAAAACAATTGTTCCGTTCAAAGGAACAACAGGTGCGCAAAAGGAACAACAATTGTTCCGTTTAAAGGAACAACAATTGTTCTGTTCAAAGGAACAACAAGCACACAAAAGGAACAACAATTGTTCCATTTTTAACCATCTGAATAGGTAATTTTTAGAAATCTGGCAATGTTTTTTGCTTGAATTCAAGGTTGATTCCTCATCAACTAAATTCATTTATGAGTTGGTTTATTTCAAAATTAAGTAATGGATGGTTTGTTAATGTTATGAATTTCATTATAGTTGCCCAATTGTTGCTGCTGAATCATGACACATTCATTTCTTTGCGAAAGACAGGGTTTGGGTGATGAGATGAAGCGGGAGTTCGGAACATAAAAGAGTGATAATTGAGTTCATTATAGTTATCCTCCCTAGTTTTGACTTTCTCAAATGACTGTCGAAAATAATAATAAAAAACTAAATAAAATCTACAGAAAACAAAATTATGTACAGTGTCAATAGAATTCAACATTTATGGAGTTGGGGTGGCTAGATTACCTTCCCAGCCAAAAAAAATTTGAACGATAGGGTCCTTACTTACCTCTTGGTAGAAAGATTCTTTTGAGGGAAACTGATGATAGAGTCCTAGTCGGTGTACATTGACCCAAAATGGAGATCCGGACCCATCGATGGTGCTTAACGTGACTGTGCCATTGTCATGGACTTCATTGATTTTGTATGGTCCTAGCCACCGTGTCTGTAATTTTCCCGAAAAATCCTGAAATATGGAATCATAGAGGAGTGCCCAGTCACCTTTTCTAAATGATTTTTTTTTATATGTTTGTCATGCCAGGTCATTCTCTATTGCTGAATAACAGTCGTGCACTCTACAACAAACATGCATGCTTCATCTAATTCATTGAGTTGTTGAAGGCGTTGTTTATGTGCTTTTGTAAGATCCAGTTCGATTTCCTGGGCCATCCTTAGAGTCTTGATTTCAAACTCGATTGGGAAGATGGGTTATTTTCCATAGACTAAATGATAAGGAAAGTAGCAAGTGGTATTACGCCATGTTGTGCAGTAATCCCATAAGACATTTGGGAACTCAGAAGCCCAATTTTGTCTGTTTGTTGAGAAAGTCTTTGTCAGAATTTCCTCCTGGACTTTATTGGTGCTTTCCACTTGCCCATTATCTTGTGGATGGTACGGAGAAGTAAATATGTGTTTGATATGATAATTATCCAGGGTGGTGGTGATTCTATGAGCTATAAATTGTGACCCCCCATCAGTAATTACCTCTCTTGGTAGTCCATAGCGTACGAATAATTTGAAAAGAAATTTAATGACTACTTCTTCTGTTGCATTTGGTAAGGATTTTGCCTGTACCCATTTATTCATGTAGTCCGTTGTGACTAGAATATATGCCTTCTAATTTGACTTTGATTTGAAGGGACCAATGAATTCTAGTGCCCATCTCTCAAATGGTTCCACAACTACTTGTGCTTTCAAAGAAATTTCATCAACCTGACCTGGTTTTCGCATTCGTTGAAAACTATCGCAGGTCTAGACATATTTCTTCGCGTCTCTAAATATTGAGGACCAATAATAGCCCATCTGCAGAATTTTTTGTCCAGTCCTGCGATTTGCAAAATGCCCAACATAGGGCTCATCATGTCCATACTTTAGTATGTCGTAGATTTCGTCTTCTCGTACGGATCTGTGGATTTGGAGATCATCTCCTGTATGGAAGAGATATCCATTGATCCAAGCGAATTGTGTGCTACGCTAAATGATCAATTTGCTTTCCCTTGATGAAAGATGTGCCAGTAATCTTCTCACTGCCAGGTAATTTTCCATGTCAACGTACCAAGGTGGCTTTGTAGTAATGGCAAATAGATGATCATCTGGAAATTGATCTTCGACTGTTAAGGAGTCGTCTATTTTGGGTATGCGAAATAGGAAGTCTGTGACGAGGTTTTCTCTCCCGAGTCGATCTTTGATGGTGATATCAAATTCCTGCAATAGTAACAACCATCAAGTGACCCGTCCATTAGTAATTGGTTTATTATCCAGATATTTAATAGTAGAATGATCAGTATACAGAATAACCAAATAGCCTATTATATAATGACGAAATTTATTGATGGCATGTATAACAGCTAAAAAATCTTTCTCCGTTACTGTATAATTAAGTTCAGTTGGATTAATATTCTTTCTAATAAAATAAATGGCGTAGGGTTCCTTGTCCTCCCCCTGTCCGAGGACAACGCCTATGGAAATATCTGATGCATCCGTGGATATGTGAAATGGTATTTTCCAATTTGCCCCCCCCAACACCAGTGTTGTCGAGATCAACTTCTTGATTCCTGAAAATGCCACATAAAACTTGTCAGACCACTAAAATTCTACATTACCAGTCAAAGCATGTAAAGGTGCAGCAGTTCTTGCAAAATTTTCCATAAATCTACGATAGAATCCTGAAGCGCCAAGGAAACTACGTACCTCAGTTTGTGTGTGTGGTGTAGGTAGATTAAGGATTACCTCTATTTTTGTTGGATCTACCCTAATTCCATATATAGAGATATAATTCCCTAGTACCACACCTTCTGTCATCATCATGTGACACTTTTCGTGGCTTAAACATAACTTGGTCACAATGCACCTCTCTAGTATTTTCTCCAGGTTATTTAGTGCTTGATCGAAGTCATCACCATAAGGAGTGAAATCATCCATATAGACTTCAAGTCCTTCACTGATCAGATCGTTGAATATGCTCAGAATGGCCCTTTGAAAAGTGGTTGGAGCATTACAAAGTCCAAAGGGTAATACTTTGTATGAAAAAGTGCCCTACGGGCATGTGAATGTAGTTTTAGCTTGATCTTCTGGGGCAATATGAATCTTATTGTACCCACTAAAATTGTCTAGGAAAGAAAATAATTTCTTTCCTGCCAAAGTATCCAGGACCTGGTCAATGAAAGGCAAAGGGAAGTGGTCTTTTTGAGTGGCTTTGTTAAGTTCCTTGTAGTCAGCACAGATGCGCCATTTCCCATTTTTCTTTGGGACGATCACTAATGGGGAAACTCACTGACTATATGAGATGGGATATATAAAATCTACGTCCAATAACTTTTGTAATTCTTCTTTAACGATATCCTTGAGGTGAGGATTCAATCTTCTCTATGGCTATCGAATAGGCCGAACATCTTTTTCAACATAAATGTGGTGTGTGCAGAGTTGCGGATCAATACCTTTCATATCAGAATATTCCCATGCAAAAGCTTGCTGGTATTTGGAGAGGACTTGAATTAGCTTCTGCTGCTGTTGTTCATCTAAATTGGCATTGATGTTTAGATACCTCCTTGGTGCAATCTCGACGGGTTTGTTGTTATGAACGATTGTAGTTGGAATTTGTTGTTCCATTAAATCTTCCAGGAGGTCTTCTGGTGCTTCACAGTCTAGAACAACTTGGAGCATCTGGCAGGTCGGGTTGCTCATAGTGGTTGGATTATTGAAAAACCCATTGATTATGTCATCCTCTAGCTGGTTTTTAAGTCTGATGGCTTCTTCCTGCGTAAGAGGGGCTCGTAAATCCTTCTTTGGGTATCACAGTGGTGGAAATTGTGGATATACGAAAGTTGGACTTGGTTTAGCAGGAGGATATAAAGTGAGGTTCTTTGTGATACCCCCTCTAGTGATTTTCATATTACCAGCTCAACATCCTATGTACGCATCTATTGTTGCAAGCCATGGCCTGCCTAGTATTAATGGATGCCCTTGAAGTCCACTTCTTGGGTTGATGATGAGGAATTCCACTGGATATTCCCAAGAGTCAACGAAGATGGCTATATCATGTAATGTGCCAACTGGTCGAACTATCGATCGATTTGCTAACTGCAACATTATTGCGGTGGGTTCGAAGGAGGTAAAACCTAGGGTATTGCAGGTTTCCATAGTTAGGATGTTGATGGTTGCTCCTAAATCAACTAGTGTATTGGGAAAAGAACAACCCTGGATATGAACTGTCACTATGGGATTCCCTGGATCTGCATATTTAACCAGCTCTTGTCTACCTAAAATTAGATCAGACAAGGCTCCTACCACGCGAATTGTTGATGATGGATTTTCAATTTTTCTGACGGGCTTTCTCCCACATAGCTCCTTGATCATTTTTGCATAGATTGGGATGTCCTGAAGAGCTTGCAGGAGTGGAATCTTGATATATAAATTCTTGAGTTCCCCTACAATGTCGAAGTTGGGATATACGGTTGGTTTTTCTATCATCAATCTTTCAGGGAATGGAGGGGAGGGCATTGCATCCTTATCAGGATCTTGTGATTCGAATGTGTTTCCCTCCCGCTCGATTTCTTCTGTTATTACCACAATCGAAGGTGTTATTGTTGGTTGTTTTTCACTCTCCTACTCTTGAAAAATGTTATTTTCTTTAGGAGAGATTATTCATCCCGATCTCAACTGTAGTTTGTTGCACCCTACCAAGATGGTCTCTCCTTCTCCATTCTCCATAATTTGGATGAGCTGAGTCGGTCTGTTATTTGGATTTGGGTGAGGTTGGGTTGGTATTTGAGGGCGCAATTGGGATTATGGGTTTTGGGGCAATTGGAGTGGTTCTTGTAACGTAGGCTGAGTTTGAGGGGCCATCCCCATGGGTTGGTTGTTTATCCCCATGGGGCGCTGCCAATTCTAATTCCAATTTGGGTTTTGGGTAGTCATGTTGGGCCACTGTGAAGGGTAGATGTTGTTATTTGATTTTTTCCAGGATGAGGTGGGATATTGTGAGTTAGGCCAAGTGGAAATCACAGTTGGGTGATTCTGCCAGGTAGGATTTGTAGCGGGATGGTTTTTCCAAGTGGGATTTGCAGGTGGGTATTGATGGGGCTGCCAGTTCTGATTACTAAATGACTGACCCTGCCATGTGCTACCAGGAGCTTGTTGCTGATTATATTGTCCAGAGAAGAAAGAGGAAGGGTCTTGTAGTGTATTTGGAGGTTGATTATGCCATTGACGACGTTGAGCCATCAAATATAATGGCTATGTTTCTTCTTCTTCTTCTCTAAAGACAAATTTCAATCTAGGAAGCGATGGACATTGTTATATGTCACGATCCTTGGTTTAGATAGTGAAAATCCAGACCATGTCCAAAGGGCAATCCCTTGGACCATGTTTTCTTCTGCACCTGTGGCAAAATATGGCCAACGTTTGTTCTTCTTCTATTTTTTTCTATTTGGCGTGCAACACATCCAATTGTGTAGTCAGAGTGCTCAGAATATCTGTTTTGAATTTTTCTAAGAAATTACCAACTTTAGCTCGCGTAACACCCCTGCTGGTAATATTGCTATTTCTGGTGAGGGGGGTACGCATCCCTGATCTGGTCCCTGAACTTCCTCTTGAGCACCTGATGCACAATAGGATGATTTCATCATAAGTTTCTTGATAATGTCACCCTTCCCCATTAAATTCAACATTTCTACCCATTCATCTTTCATACCTTTAATCAAAGTTTCCTTAAGTACTTCACCTGGTAACGTGCCATAGGGTGATCTTTGTAAATTATATTGAAATCTCTCAACATATTCTTCTAATGATTCATTTTATTTTGCATTCATTTGATAGATTTCATCTTTTAAGTCTCTGGTTCTACAATAATCCTTATATTTTGTCAAGAAGGCCTGTTTCATCTCATCCCATGAGTTTATAGTTCCTCCCCCTAATCCCATGAACCAACATAGAGTTGCTTCTTTCAAAGTGGAGGGTAACAATTTTAATTTTTTGGGTTTAGAGGTGTAATCATACCCTCTACATAGGGCATCAAATTCAAATAAGAATGCGTTCAGGTCTTCTGCGATTAATCCATGAAAGGTTGGCAGGTTTTGTAGGGGAATTGCCTTCATGGGGGCATTGGTGATTGGATCAACTATCGGATATTCCAAAGTTGAAGTATGGGGACATTGTGGATTTGGTTGTGCCATTTGATCGAAAATATGATAGAAATATTCAGGGATTTCTTGATCCAAATATTTTATTTGAATTGATTGGTTATCTGATCCTCTAGAGGATTTGATTTCACTCCCTCTATCTGGGATTTTGTCTATGCCTTCTTCTTTCACAGGAGATTCAAGATCGGGTGGTGGGTCTATCTTATATATCCCACTGGTTTCTCCTTCTCCTTCCTCTAGATTACAAGATTTTCCCTCGTCTAAAGGGTTGAGGGGTGGAAGATCTGTGCTCTGAAATCTTTTCTCAATCCCTTCAGTTTTTCTATGAATCACGACGTGGGCTGTAGTTGGTGAAACTTCCACCTAAGGGATTCGGGTAGATCCTTTCCTAGGTCCAACCAAAGCTTGAGATTCTGCTTTTCAGATGATGTTGTCTATGAAAGTGCTTCTTCCAAGGAGCACCAAGCCCTGGGATTTGGTAATTTTTGTTGGGGGTTTTGGTTTTTCAAGATCTTTCTTCTTAGTCATACACACTTCACACAAAAAAATAAAAATCAAGAAAGAAAAAAAAAAAAACACCTATGCAACCTCTTGATGCGTCAGTTGGAAGTAGGCATTGGTATAAGAATCTTACTTATTTCCTGCATAGGTTCTTACCTTTCGTCTTCAATACCTCATCCTCCAGAGGCACAATCTATGCTACTTTTGACATTCTTCCCCGACAACGGCTCCAAAATGTTGGGCTCTAAAGATGTCTAAAAACAACCTTAGTTTAACATTAATTTATCAACCTGAGGATTCATCTTTTATCTCAAAGAATATCAACAAAAGTCTATGCAGATAGCTTGTAGAGGCTAAAATCATGCAGTGAAAGAAAATCTGAGTTTATCAATGATCAAGTTCCTGAAACATTCACTAAATATTCTAGGAATTGAAATCTAAAGCTATGCAATGGAAAGGAACTAATTAATCTATTGAAATCATTTTAAGAGAAGTAATTGAATCTGGATAAATACTTGCATAAATGACTATTATTATGAATCAAATTGCTAGAAAGAAAAAGGCAAATTACTCTATCTATGGAAAGAAACAAAGACTGTAATCTAGTCGAAAAGAGACAACAATCGTATTTCTATTGAAAGGAACAACAACTATATTCTAAAGAAAAGGAACAACAAATGTAAACTAAGTAAAAGGAACAACAATTGTAAACTAAGTGAAAGGAACAACAAATGTAAACTAAGTGAAGGGAACAACAAACGTGAACTTATGAGGATCTGTCATGCATCAAATCTCAGTAATAGGAATTGGAACAACAATCATCTAATGCTTCAGGGAATATCTATCTCTTGCAATTGACATGAAATCATCAACACACTTATGCATTCATTTAACTATTGTAAAAGAGAATCGAATCACAAAACAAAAATTGAACTGATACAATTACAGGTCAAACAATAGCTCCTTTAGACTGGGCCCTTAGTCCTTAGAAGCACTGCTATTTGAAATTTAGTATATAGAAATGGTAAAACCGCTCGAAGCTTCTATTGATTTCATAGCCGATACAACATTTTACAAAAAATGCTAATGCATAGCAATTCTAAGTTCTGAGTTCTTGGGTGCAATTATTCTACCTCTTTTCAAGATCTATTTACCCCTTATATATTACAATAATCTGGGTAAATTAAGCTATCCCGAGGATCGAGAGATCCTCATGATTGCTTTACTATTACAATATAAGCAACTCGATCATCTTCAAAACTGCCTTGCGCCATAAAGTATTCAACCTCCAATAGCTTGCGCATCTTCAAGATTTCCTTTTCTATCTTGGGTTTCATAATATTTAACCAATCCTGTAATAAAACCAGACAATTCCAATCATATTTAGGATCTATGTAATCTAACTTTAACAATAATTCTAAAGAGTATATTATTCATTTTCTATTCTATTTGCTCCTAAATAATCGAAAAGTCAATCAAGATGATATCATGAAATGTGGGAAAAAGGAAGATATTTATACCTTTTTCATAACCTAACAACTAGACCTCCAGGTGGATGAATGGTAGGTTGACAAGTGGAAGACAATTGGTTCAATCAAATGTTGACATGTTGCATTGGAGAGACAATGAGAGGTTTCCACATGGAAGCCTCCCATTGGCCTATAATGGCTAATGCATATTAAAAATTATGGAGTCAATGGGGGTCGAATCCGCGACCTCCATAACTTCCATAAGACTTAGCATAGCTCCATTACCAACAAGCCACCACAACAATTCTTAACATATTAAGGTTGCATATATATACTTAAATTGTAATGAAGTTTCATTTGGGTGGCTAAAGGGTCGAGGTCCTAAGACCTCGACCCTTAGCCCTTGATAATTTGCATGCCATGTAACCACACCTGTTCACACAAGGGATAAATCCACATGATATGTTATATGGTTATAACATTACACATAACCATATTCCAAAAATCACGTGGAGGGTTTAAACTATATATTATATATATATCTATTAAACTTATAGCCATATAAAAATGTTCCATGGAATATACCAAGGGTCGTGGGGAATAAAACCCCCGACCTCCGAATTTTATGCCATGGTTTTAACCAACCGATCATATATATGCTTTGTTTAAACAAACCAACAACTTTGTATTTAAAGCCTACCATAAATTTTGGAAGTGGTTAAGGGGGAGTTCCCTATTTAATGGTGTGCAACCCGAGGATTGTAGACATAACTTTATGCAGATAATTTCCTCATAATGCATGCTGAGGGTACAAGGCATATGATGCTACACCATAAAGCATGTTGAGGGGTACCTTGATGGAATTTCAAGTATTTTATATCAATTTTGAACGATTTTTCACTAGGAATTCAATGGTACACTATGTTTCTACATTTGAGCAACATGTAAAAGGGTCATTGTAAAATGCAAGCATTTGAGCATTAATATAAAAAGTCTCTATTGGAAGTGGACTTGGAGAGGTGGCCCAAATTGGGTGAACTCTGTTTTTTTCCAACTTGTGTATGTGATCATATTATTTTTTTTATTTTTATTTTTTATTTATTTATTTTTTATGCTGGCGGAATTGGCAACTGGGCCGGTCTCGTACTCACGTGACACGGGGTCGATTCCGACCGCTACCACTATAACCTCCAAGTGCCATACGTATGCCCCTTCCATAGGCACGGGTAAGTCGGGGGGATTTGAACTTGAAACCTCATCGTACATAACACGCTATATCATGACACTTGCCAATTGAGCTGCCCCCCGGGGGCTGTATGTGATCATATTATTGTTGTTCATTTCAAGTTCAATTATTTTCAAGTTATTTATTACTAAAGTGGATTTGGTTAGATAAGTTCTTCACATGTAATTTGCAAAACAATCAAGAGCTCATTTTATTTCGAAGATCAAGTAGAGGTTTATGTGTATTTAAAATTATCAACATCTAAGGATTTTTTGGATCATTATTTCCATTTCCTATAGGACTGTGAAGTGTTCTTAAATAAATATGGCTTGAATCCTTTATTCCTTTAATCCATATTTTTTTTCTTTCAGTCATCCCATGCTTTTTGAAAATATGGCCTTGCCTTACTCTTCTCATACAAATACTTATATTTTGACATGGTTTCCTTCAAAGTCTTGGGATCATTAAATTCAATTTTATCCGTGTAGAAGGATGGAATTCCACTCAAGAACCTTTGAATTTTGACCTTCTTGTCCCTGATGAAATATACATACATCAAAAACTCCAAGAATTTATTCTCGTGGTCTTCCATGGTCTTGTTTCCTAATTTAAGATCAAAGAACTGTTGTATCTTCTTCTCATAAAAATGTTTTTAAAAGTTTTTCTTATGAAAATAATTTTAAAATACTTCCAAGATATTTTCTTTCCATCAATATGATTAACCTTCTTCAACTGATCCCACCACATGGAAGATTTCCCCTGAAGATGATATATGGCAATCTTTTCTTCCATATTTGATGAATAATTGTGCAGATGAAAATATTTTCTCATGTCCAATAACTAGGCTTCAATTTATTCACCCTTCATATGCTCTTAATCAAATTTGAGTGGCTTGAGCCTCCTAATCTCTCCTTGCAAACTATCTAGCTTGGGCCTTCTCCTTTGATGTTTGATTGGGGACCTACTTGGGTTTCTCTTTGATTATGATAATGTAGGTTCTCTTCTGGATGAATTTATAGGTGAATGGTGATGCCTAACTAACACTTCTTGAGTGCCTAAACCCTCTATATTCATCCCTTCTGTCATGATATATGTGCATTCTTTCATGCCCTGCAATGGATACATGTCTTATGCTAGACTCCTTGTTGATTTTACTTTGCAAGTTATTTAGACTCTATAGCAGCTAGGAATTAATTTGATTCTGGTCCTCTTGAGATCTTGTCAACCTTTCATTATATGTTATATTGATTTATACTTCCCTCTACAAGCTCTTCATCAAATCTATAGACTCCACTCTTCTTCTATGTCCATTGGGTTCTGTTTCGACATTTCCCAAAATGATACTTAATCCTCTGATTTCATATCCATGGATATAAGATATTTGTACAACATCCATCTCCTTAGTCCTCATTTCTAAACCTTATTTGTTATGCATGTACCTCTAATTCTGCAAAAATGTGCATGCAACAATTAATTTTATAATTATGCATATTGTAAAATATTTCATTAATTAGGTTACAAGTCATTCTTCATCTCAATTTATAAAGAGTACATATGCAATAAACTAATTTCTAATTCTTTATACACATTATCCTCTAAATAAACTTTAAATTGACTATAGTCATTCCTCATTCTTATTCTAAGTGAAAAGTTACAATCTTGTAAGTTTTTCCACTTCTGAATTGTACCATGTTCTCACTGGTGCAATATAGCTGAGAGACCATCTTCAACCATCTATAACTGAAAATTTGTTAAGAATCAGATTTTGTTTTATAGTGGGTGCAGGTAGGATTTATGATTATGAACACAAAAAAAGTTTTGGATTTAGAATCTGATGCTCCAGTCAAATTCTGTTTAAATTTGGAATTGACGACTTTGCACTTTATACATTTTCTCCAGACTCAGAATTTTTAGCCAAAACTAGTTATCTCCCAAATGGAGCAAAACTGGGAAAACCTTCCTCAAGACAAATTTGTCTAGATTGTTGAGGAGGTAAAATGTTGAATGAATATTTTTTTCCATATTTGTGATCTGGGGTCCCTTTTCCTCCGAAGATTTTAAAAATCCCCCAAAAGTGTCCGAGAATAGTGGAATTTTCCCTATTTTGAAATCTCCAGTCCAAACCCTTTTAAATTTTGTCGAAATCCGATCTAAATATCTTTATGCCTTATTTTTGAACACTCTTAAAAATTCATCTTTATCTAGGTCTCGTTCATTGAGTACCACCCAAATCTCTAAAAAACACTCATTGACATTTTATGGAGAATTGAAGAAGAACTGGTCCATGGACCTCAGTGAAATTTTTGTAGCCTTCATCACTATAGATATACCCTTTAAATTTCATCTGATCATGATTTTGTATGCTCTTGTTATGGCCAAAACATGTTTTTGGCTCTAAACTTGTTTGTTTTTTAATTTTTATTCTTACATGTGTTTCAAATTTATTTTCTCTTCTCTTCTCCTCCTCCTTTTCTCTTCTTCTCTTCCTTTCTCTTATTCTCTTGTTGAAAAATTTCCTACCTATGTAGAATTGAAATAAAATTTCCATGTCACCATACCAATGTTGCACACTCTGCATCCCGCAAAAGCATTAGAATTGGGAGACAGAGAAAATTTCCCGCAAAGATTACCTTTGGTATTAATCCTCCCACACTTGCATGTCATCCATTCCACATTATTCACTCTACCAATTTTAGGAATTATTCTATTTTCCAAACACCATTTTTATGCCCATGCGAAGGAATAGTGCACTCTCATATTCTCCCGCACTATCATGCCATCCTATGTCTTGCATCCCACATTCCACACTCCAATATTTTTGTGTATTAGACTATTTTCCAAACACCATTTTTATGCACATGTAGAGGAATATTTCACCCACATGTCATACTTTTTCCCACATCCTGCATTTCGCACTCCGCCAGTTTCGGGACTTAGTCTATTTTCAAGGTAATTATGGGACATCTTCCATGCATATCTGGACAATAGTAAGGATGAATGTTGTTAATTAATAAGGATTGTCTTTAGCCCATACGATTTTGTTGTTGAACCAAAATATATGATACAAATATGTAAGGTACCCAACCCCCTGGATGGGCTACATTACTGCCAAAATGACTAACATATCGATTCAAATGAAAAAATATACATAGAATGACATACAAGCATGCTATTATAATTAATAATTAATAATCATGAATGAAATTGATTTAAACATGCACAACATCAATTAAATACACATAGAGACATTCTTACATACCAAATAAAAAGTAAATGCAACATTCAATCATAGAATTAAAATTGTAAATGACCAAGTGATCAAAACAATTATCTTTTAAAAATGTTTTACACAACCAACTATAGACGAAGGACGTTCCACCCAACCATAGGTTCTGCTGCTCTAATTATTTTAGCAGCAAGTCACCTCCAAGTTGGGGATATGAGTATAGAAGGACAAACACGATCCTATGGGTGTCTACAGTCCATTGTAATAGCTCGAAAATCACTAAAAACACAGTGACACAACTCCTACAATCATTCCAAACCCCCATCTCTCTTCCCCATCTATCTGCACAAACCAAGGGATGAGATTTCCTTCTCTACACCATAGTCCTTCAGACAATAGCCATCCCCTTTATGGCTCCAACACACACTAGCCAAGAATCTCTCTGTTGGTGCTCCAGGAAATCCAACTACAACATGAGTTCTCACTCAACATTTACAAATTCTCTTTGGGTAATTTCTCACCAGAAATAACTGACAGGTATACTAGCCTCAGTATCAATACAATTAATGGCTTCAACAGGTTTTCTTCAATACCCACTATGGTTGGCCACCCTTCCTAACACTCATCTCTAGTTTTCCTCACTTATTCCTAACTTTAAAAACTCTCCTTCCTTCCTACTTCAATTTCTCTCTTCTCCCATGCTTGTTTGAATCTTACTCTTCCCACTGAGAATGATTACATTCAACCCATGTTGTCATAACTAATTGGGAAAAATTCCTCACCCAAGGTCTTACATGAATCCAATGATTAAGTTCTTAATAAGTCAAAGGGATAAATGGATAAATGAAAAATTGATGAATTGAGATGGATTAGGAATCAAGGCATATGAAAACCCCTCAAAATCCCCATTAAGCTCCTTCCCTTGTGGAATCATAGCCCCCCATTATCCTGGTCCCTACCCATATACAATTGATGGTGTCTTTAATTTTTATTTTTTTTGATGTACAATGTTTACATATTATATCACTTAGCCCCCTGGCCATTTATAATACTTACAAATATACAATTCTACATTTGGGATAAAAACTTGGGTGTTACACTTGTACCCTAAAGAATCTAAGGCTTACCTTGGCTACCATACTTATACTGAGGGGAAGTGCCCAAGAGGTTTCCCTTGGGATATGTTACCTAGAGAAATATACATTTAATCCCATTACATAGACATCGAACCCCATATATGCCCCCCTTAAGGTCATATCACCTTGTCTTACATTCTAACATAAAAAGAAACCTAATATAGAAGTAGTTTCTAGGACTAACAAATCACCAGAGCCCAAAATCAACATATGGTCCACCTAAAAAACAAGTTTTTAAAAGTCCTTATACATATGAATAACCCACCCCAATAGGTTAACTCAAAAATCAACATCATTGCATGAAGTTCCCTAGGTCCACTACAATGCCATGAAGTTCTCCTTTGGAACACATTCTTAACCATGACTCCAAGATTATCAAACAAATTTGAGTACTCTTCAGGTAACAAATGTAGGTAAAAATTTATAGATTTGACCTCATATGTATCCAAATACTCTTGAACCCTAAACCGCAACTCTATTACAAAATAACCAAAGCAAAGTTATGCATGCCTTTTAAATTAGGGGAATTTTGAGATTTAAAATGCACTTTCTAAAAAATATAATAAAAAATTGTAAGTTAGACATTTTGTGGGGAAGGTATATTTGAAAACTCGCCTCTAACACTATAATATATACAATTATGGTTAAGTTAAATTAAAAAAATATTTAAAAATAAAATCAATAAAAAAGTATTTTATTAATGTAATTAGAAATTTAAAAAAAGTTCCTCCACGGTATTTTTAAAATTATGCTTTTATATTTTACTTTATTTTATACACTACCAATATCTTTCACGTTAATGATGATGATGATGATTAACGTGTAAGGTACTAGATCTATTATAATATCCAAAAACATAAATATTGCAGAGAATAACATTGGAGCAACTCAATAGATGAAACCACAACACCAAAATAATACCTTTATTGATAGAAAATAATGTTCACTTGCCTCTTCGATGGGGAAACCTCCAACAGAAAAGTGATCTATTACAATAATTCTCAATACAAGACTTCCCATACCCTCGAATCCTATTTATACTAAATCTATCTACCAAAAGAACAATCTAGAGGAAGATCTTCGAGAAGGGGAAGCTTTTATTAGGTCTTCTTACATTTGACTTATTCTTCTTTATTACTAGGCCTTATTAATATTGGCCTTTATTACATGGAAAATATATTATTCTACCTATGTGAGGGGTTAGGGAGGTTAGGTCCCTAACATGCCCTCCCCCTTAAAAAACATCCTTGTCCTCAAGGATTGATATGAGGAAATTCCTGCAGAATGGTAGCTGGATCCCAGGTGGCATCTATCAGAGTTGTATCTTTTCGTTGTACTAAAACTTTCTTAATGGTGCACCGAAGGAGACGATGCTCACATTGGTCTGATATTGCTTATGGCTGCAACCATGTGGAGGCTTCTTCATCCAACTTGGGAGGAATGGTTTGATCTTGGCACTTAGTTCCAATTACCTTCTTTAGGTAGGAGACATGAAAAACATGATGGATCTTAGAATGACTGGGAAAATCTAATAGATAGGCCACCTGTCCCACATTCTTGAGAACTTTATAAGGACCATAAAATTTTGGTGCCAGTTTCTCACAATGGTCAACCTTGACTGAAGTCATCTTATAAGGTTGTAGTTGAAGAAACAACTAGTCCCCTTCAACAAATTGACGTTCTGAATGACCTTGATCTACTTGTTGCTTCATGTGATTATGAGCCAAGACCAAATTCACTTTGAGCGTATGGGGAATATCCTCTTGCATTGTAAGAGTTTGGTCACCCTCTTGGAACTTCGAGACACTAGACATGTATGAGAGAACTGAAGGTGTCTTTTGTCCATATACGACTTCAAAAGGAGTCATGCCAGTAGCTGTATTGTAAGAAGTGTTGTATCACCATTCAAATAGGGGTAACCATTGATCCCATTGATGTTTCCTTTCAGATGAAAAACACCTTAGATATGTTTCCAAACACTTGTTGACAACTTTAGTTTGACCATCAGTCTAGGGATGATAGGAGGTGCTGAGATGCAACTGGGTGCCCTGTAGCCTGAACAGTTATTGCCAAAAATTGTTGGTGAAAGTGGGATCTCTATCAGAAACAATACAATGAGGCATGCCATGAAGCTTGAAGATATGATCCATGAAAATTTGAGCCACATTGGAGGTGGTAAATGGGTGTTGAAGAGCATAGAAATGAGTATACTTGGAAAGATGATCAACTACCACCATGATGAATGACTTATTGCCTTATTTAGGTAAGCCAAAAATGAAATCCATAGATATATCCCTCCAAATAGTGGGTGGAATCGAAAGAGGTTGTAGTGTGTGAGGGCTTTGACTGTTTTCCCTTGTTGCATTGATAGACATCACATTTTCCCAAAAAAGTGCAAACGTCCTATTTGATACCATCCCAGAAAAAAGAACGTTTGACCCTATCATAGGTTTTGGTAAACCTTGAGTGCCAAGTTGTGGGTGTGGCATGAAGATCAAAAATAACTGTGGATTTAAGTTGTGACTTTTTACTTAAATACAGACGACCTTTGTAGCGAGGCTCAACATTTTGGAAAGAGTACCCTGGGGAAACTGGAGAATTGGCTCACAATTTTTGGATCAGACGTGAAATTTTGGGATCTTGCATCCATTCATATCGAAAAACTTGGAGCCATTATGGTACAATGAAGGAGAGGGGAAAAAGGAACCCTTCATATTCATATTTTGTTGAAAGAGTGTGAACAACCACATTGTATTTTCCTTTCTTGTAAATGAATAATCATATCCAAATAGCTTAGTCACCCATTTTTGTTTCTCCAGGGATGAAAGACATTGCTCTAGAAAATACATGAGGCTCTGATGATCTATCTTAATTTGGAAGTGTTGTTCCTGACATTGATTCTAAGGCTCAAAGAATAATGACAGGCATCAGGAATGTTTAAAGAGAATGTTTTAAAGAGTTCTTTTCATACCTTTAGTTATATGGGAAATGATCCTTAAATGAAATTAATAATAAGACAAGATTGAGGTTGTATTGTGTTGTATGAGTCATAATTTTAATATCAAATGGAGTGAATGAAACTTACAGAACTATTAAACAAAGAGAGGCATCAATTGCAGATGAATATCACCTTGTTTACAGTGGAAGAAAAGTAGAGAATGCACCCTTGAACAAGATATGAGATGCAGTAATTCAAATAGCTTGCAGGTCATGCTTTACTTATAGTAAATACAGAGGAAACACTGCTTACTTGATGAATTGTTGATATGATGTGATTACAGTAGTTGTGATACTAAATTGTAATTAATCACTTATCAAGGAATTGCATAAGGAAATTCAGAGGTATGGAAATAAAGGAGAAACACACAAGACAAACTGAATGAAAATTAGAATCTTTGTATGCACTTGTATTAATACTTGTTGGCATCAATTTCACATTTTTATCCTATAGGTTGCCTACACAAGTGTTTTGAAACCCTTGATTCTCATTGCAATCTTTTGAATAAAACAACACTATTATTTCACGCATTCACACATCTGCCTTTTGTTTTCATTTTCACGACTGTAAGTGTGAAAAATTTGAGTTCAAAGTCATGTCAATGGCACTAAAATCATCACTGGATTATTATGGTTACTCTTGTCTATGTGTTCATTTCATCTCTAACTTAATGATGGTCACATAGGTTGCAAGACACCAAAACCTTTACTCGGCATTTTTTTGTTGTTAATATGATTTCATTTTATAAGATTGTGATGGTATTCTAGTGATTATGATTGAGTACTTGATACAATGGTGGTTTGGTGTTCTATTGTCCTTGATCAAATTTCTTTGTGCAATGGTTTCACACAACGCATAAGTTTTATGGTCAAATATTTGGTGCTAAATTCAAAATATTGTTTTGTTTTAAATCATGCAAACACTATTGCTTGTGCAAATATTTGGGTCGACTTATCATAGTTTTCAATGGTTTGATTTGCATTGCTTTTAACACACACCACTAGTGATTTGAATCACCATAGCGTCGTCGATTGTACATTCCGATATGAATGTTTTTCATGGGATTGTTTCGTTCCACCACCCTCGCACACTTAGGCATTAATGCCTGCCTTGTATCTTGGGTTACCTCTGTTGGTTTCAGGGAAGCCTGTGAGCTTGTGGTCCTGCGTATACCCTGTCTAAACCCCTGTCCGTTTACCCTGCTCACCGTGTGCTCTTTCCTATGGCACCTGTGGTGCGCATAGAACCTAATGGAATCTAAACGCTCCTTCTATTTGACAATTCTCGTGAAGACTTGGAGAATAGTGGCTGGCTAATTTTTATCCAAAAATTTGAGGGTTTCAACCTCGCGGTAGCCCAACAGTTTTCCCTCACGTTCGATGGATGCAGGGCTAAGGTTGGAGATATCCAACTCGAGCTAAATGAGAAATTCCTTAGCTCAACTATAGGCTTACCAGCTAAAGGGCAGAGGTGGTTTAAGAATTCGAAAGTGTACGAGGTACCATGGCCGATCCTATTCACATTGAGGAAAATTGTTAGTTGTGATAGAGGTATGCCTGTCACTACCCTCAAGCTCAGGTGGCTTGATCTATTGGCAATTGTTAAGAAATTTCTGACTTGGAAAGGTCGTTATGGTTTGGTATTTCTTTATCATCTCAGGTTGCTTATGAATTTTATAGACTACCCTCTGAATATGCCTCACTACCTCCTACATAGCCTGTATAAAATGTCCAAATGATTTAAGCATGAGAAGGTTGATAACAACCTTTTCCATCACTGATTGATCAAAGTCATTATTGTCCATCATTTGAAGCTTAGTGGTGACTATTGGCAAGCCTTCCTATCAAGGAATGGATTTGCCACTCCCGAGTGTGGCCAAGTGGACAAAGTTGTGGTCACTGAAACCCTGGTTGGGCTTGTCGTGCCACCTCCTACCCTTCTACCCCTCGTCAAACCCTCGAACTGCCCCAACATTGACCTACCCGATACCATGGCCGACCCATGTGCTAAATACAATGCTAAGACTGTCAAGAGGCCTGTAAGGAAGAAAGGGAAGGGTAATACTGATGCCACTAGTAAGGGAAAAAAGAATGCACGATGGATATCTAGATGTGCTCGGAACAAGCCCAAACAAAACATTGACCAGAAGCCTATTGTTTTGAGCGAGGATTCAGACTCTGAGATTGAATGCTTCTTGGCCGAGGAATACCCTTACTCTCAAGGCCTTTGTTCTGTGGAACCCTATGACTTTGTTTCCAATGTACCTCTGTGCCTCAAGGATGACCCTAACTTCCTGGGAATTAAGTTTCACAGTGGAACCCCTGGTAACTTGAAAGAACCCTCACCTGTAATGTCAAAGCCCGATCAACCACCATGTACTCAATGTAATTCCTGGCTTGAACGTTACTACACAGATGTTCCCCTGTTGCAATCTAAAATTAAATCATTGGAGGAACGGGTTACTGTGTTGTCAAAGGAAAACGACAGGCTACAAGCCAACGAGAAGAAGCAAAAGACTACGGGTTCAATTGTCTTCAGAAATGTTGAGGCAGCCATGAGCTTTGTCAACTCAAAGTTATCCTGACCGAATCATTTTTCTACAACCCAGGTATGTATTTCAATATCGATTCTTTGATTTGGTTAGCCGATTGTGTTTGCTCCAAATTAGTTTTGTTTGTTTGAATAGATTCAAAACGATTATGTTATTTTCGAACTACCAACAATGATTTCGTTTTGAATCATGTACAAAAGATTTGTTTGCTAAAATCGAATATAGCTATGTTGTGATTAATACGATTTTATTAATGTCGGCCTTGAGTTAGTTCGATTCATTTCTGTTTGGTTTGATCCAGAAATGATGTTGTATGCCTTGAATTAGCATAGTCGTTTGTGTATGCGTTGGATTAGTATCAAAGATTGGTTTGATATAGTTCTGTTAGTTTTGAATTAAAAAACGATTCTGTTAGTTTTGTTTTAATTCAATAACGATTTTGTTAAGTTCTGAATTGACATAAACTATTGCATTTGTGTTAAGTGAGTACAAAAGAATTGTTTGATTGATTATAGTCTGCTTCGATTGAAATTGATTCTAAAAAAATGATTTCGTTGGTTTTGAATTGTCAAAACGATTCTGTCTGTTTCAAATTGGTAATAAAAAAGGTTGTTTGACAGAATGCATATATCCCTGTTATCATTCGGTTAATTAAACACGATTTTGTTTGTTTCAAATTGGCATAAAATATTTGGTTACTTCTAGCGTGAATGATTTGTTTTTCTTTGAATTAGTAATTAAAGGTTTGTTTAATAGGTTGAATGTATATCTATTATCATTTGGATTGATTTAAAACGATTATGTTTGTAAATATGACCAGCTACAGAATCGTGAGATTCTGTAGCTGGTCATAAAATTTCGATTTTGTTAATTTTACAAATAAAACATTATCTAAACTTGTTATTCTTGTCCACCTTCAGGTACATACGAATTTCAATGGAAAATTGGACATGCTGTGGCAGTTTAGAACATGTTTTTGTTTTGTTTTAAGTTGTTAGTTTTAATTAGAATTAGAGATTTGGGAGATTGTTCCCAGATTTTTTGTAAACAGTTTGTGATAATTCCCACAGGGATGTTTTACCCTGTGGCCTTTATATACTCATTAATTTTTGTAATGAACGGATCATTGTTGGGAGAGAAAAGACTATGGATTTATGATGATACAGACTCGAATGGAAGTGGATCTTTTGTAACAACTTTAGCTTTCAATTTATCATACTTTCATTCAATTTTTGTGCATTTTAATTTGTGATAATGTCATTGACTACTTTAGATATCAAGACTTGTTACAGGTTAATGCATTGTGATTTAAATTCTGTCCATATCTTATGTATCTCATTTTTAGTACAACAATTACTCTGTTTCAATTTAATGAATAAAGGTTTATCTTCTTCATTAAATGAACGATTATATGCAAATCTTCACACTGGGATTTATCTAACTATGATGATTTGTAAATTATAAGATTGTTGTCGTTTTATGTCTTGTTTGTTCTGTCATTTGTATTCGAAGAGCACTACTGCTTCCTGTTTACAAGAAGCTTGTGGAGAATCTGGTGCGGGTTTCCACCCACCAAACAGTTAAATCAAGTACTGAGCACAGGAAAAATAGGAAGCGTTACTTCATGTCAGTTTGTTATTTGCGATTTAATAGTTAATAAATTCGAGAATTATCAGTAGTTTAAATAGATATATAGTTCAGTTTTACAGTTAGGATTATTATTATTTTAATTGCTCAGCTTAGATAGTTTTCATTTTATTCCTTTCTCATAAAAATTATAAAAATAAAAAACAATAGTTTCGTTGTCACAATACATTTTACAAATAATTTTGCAAGTATCGATTAAAATTTGTATTCTTCAAATACTGTACATTTGTGATTAAGATTTAATTGTATTGATAAGATGAACATTTAATAAGTAGTGCAATTTCTCTATAGTATTAGTTAGTAAACTGTATATATGCTTTAGATTTGTATATAGTTTGTTGTATTTATTGTTGTTGTTTTTTTTTTTTTAGATTAGTTCCTTTAGTTTAGTTTTTTTTTCGTTTCTTAGGACTTAGATCGGCCAACAGAGCCGCTAAACCCATCGAGGTGGATCATTCCAAACGGCTTGGGTTATTTAGACAACCCTAGACAGGATCCACTCCTCCAGTTGACGAGCGGTCAATTTCACCCGTCAACAAATGGCGCTAGAAGGAGGGCCTACTGACAAGTTGGCCTTGTAGGAGCCCTTATTTTAAATATATTCATTTCCCCCATGGCTCCCCAAATTATTGTGTTGGAACATGCTTTCAACTTCTCATTACCCAATGTTCCCAATGAGACAGTCTCTCACTTGTCCAAACTCACCTTTGATGGTGAAGGCAATTTATCTGCTAAAGACCACCTTAGCAAGTTTTGGTGCAAATGCCTCAAACATGACATCTCAGATTTAATATTTTTATGCAGACTGTTCTCTTTTACTTTTAGAGGTTGGATTAAACATTGGTTTTAATCCTTTCTAGCATGTCACATTTTTGATTTGTTTCAATTTGTCGATGAGTTTCTAGATGCTTTTGA
Source organism: Picea engelmannii (assembly GCA_009831015.1). NCBI lineage: Eukaryota > Viridiplantae > Streptophyta > Pinopsida > Pinales > Pinaceae > Picea > Picea engelmannii. The sequence continues at coordinate 634,853 of ML777031.1, read as the reverse complement.
AATTTATGATTTTGATCAATTATGTGAAGAATTTCATACTTCGCTAATCAACGATGATTCATCTTCATAAGACTTTTTGACAAGAGTCTATCATATCCTCTGTAAATTTAATCTCGATGACATGTCGTTGGCATTAAATCTCTTCTATGATGCTTCCATCCCTTCCATCCAGTCATGATCAATCACGAATGAAGAACCAATTGCAAATCCTATCACTCAACTGCTAGAACAATCTTCTTCACAAGAAGAGAAAAATTCTTCCGATAATGTTGAACAAGCCAGGGAGGTAGAATCTATTGATCATGCTCTTATTGACAACCAAATTGGTTTTTCCTTTGAATCATTGTATTTTCAGTCTAAGACTAGTATGGAAGATGATTCATTTCTGGCTCAAGGTGAATACCCTCATTCTTGTAACTCATGTTCTAATCAACATGTAAAATCAGTCATTGAAGAACACTTAAGCAACGAAAATCATCTTGAATGTTCTAGTACTCCTATGAAACTGATTAGAGAAGAAGTTACGCAACTAGAAGAAGAAACTTTAAACCTTCATCCTCAAAATGCACTTTGTTCACAGGGAAGACTAGATGTTTGTCACATAAATTTTGAATTATCTATCACACAAAAGGAAAATCCAAATGATCATATTATGTTGAGGAATTCGTCACCAAAACAGAGTAAGAGTTTTAAAGAAAGTGAAGAGAATTGTCTTGAGAATACCATTGTTGAGTATCATAGTTCAAGAGATTCTTTTCATTTGCTTGTTTCTGATTACTTTTATTCTTTATATCCTGATCTATTCCTAGATTCTGGTGGACTTGACATCTTACCTACAACATACTGCTCTTTTCCACCACAATCATATCGTTTCGACATGCTAAATTTTGGTGAAATTAATTCTGAGCATAACATTGATAAAACCGGGTTTGATGCTTGTTCACTTTCATCACTCATATGGGAAGAGGACATGTTGCGAGATGATTTTACACAGTCTATTGTTGAAAAAGACAATGCATTATATCTTATGGAGATCAAACATTCTAAATTTCATATTCGTTCTTTTCTTAGCTCGAATCTTAATGTTTATGCTTCACACTTTGAAATGATCAATCTCATCGAAGGAAACATTCAAACCAATGATCCAATTGATTGCATGAATCCTCCTATGATGAGTTTCCCATTGATATATTCATTTCATCAAACTCATGGTTTGCATCCCCATTTTTGTGACAGGATCTTAGGATGGATTGGATATTCATATATATAAAAAATTCATAATAAAGACAAAGTTGTGCTTGATTTCTTTTGACCTAAGTATCTTGGAAGTAGGCGTGACATATTTCTTTTAGATCCTCCATGTGAAGAAATTAATGAACACTTAGAGAACTGTTAGGAGGATGGGGAATTTCATCCTTGGTTGATGGTTATTCCATTTCCTCATAATCCTGACAAGTTTTTCAAACCTACTTACACTCGCCCATGCCATTATGACCCTTATAACGACAAGATTGCACAATCGCTAGAGGATTCATACATCAAGAATACTGAAGGGAATGGTAAGATCATTTTTACTTTGTTTTTAGATGATGATTATGAAGGTAAGTGTGATATGTTTCTGTCATTTTTTGATATATTACCATTCTTATTAGTAATGCTTGATCTTGTTTCCATTGTAGGATTGGAGTTACTCCGATGGCTACATTGGAAGCATGACTTCACGTAGTATCCTGATGTGTTTAATAGTTAGGGTAGGTTTAGGGATAGGTTTTCTTTCAGTTTTATTTCTCACTATTTCTCTTTGTAATGATGCAGTCATGAACGCAAGTGGGTGCACCACGAGAACTATAATATGGTTGTTGTCAGGGAAGTCCCCTTGATCCTTTTCTCTTTACTTCTAGTTGAATATTTATTTTCAAGAAACGCAGTATCGTCATGAAAATATTAAATGGAAAGTAAAGAGATAAATAGATATGAATCAACCCTGACCCAAGGTACCATGAGTAAGACTACTTTCCCATCAAACAGGATATTCCTACTTTCTTTCAGTCTGCCAAGGGATTTGTTGCATGAGGTTTTCAGATGCACCTTATGTACATATTTGTTTTTTGTTGTTTGGATTTCTTGGTTTTCCAATTTTTCTTCACTGGTGTGTTTTGTTTCCATTTATTCTTATCAGTATTTCTTTTTGAAATACACATGCTTGAATTATGAACTATTCAGACAAAGAAAACAGAAAATTCTTTCTCTAAAATGACTGATGAAAATATGTCTAAACATCTTGTTAGAAAAATAGGACCGTGGAGCAATAAAATAAAAAAAATGCAGAAACAAAACACAGAAGACACACAATACAAGAGAGACATAGATTTACGTGGTTCACCCAGTGTGGGCTACGTCCACCAGAGAAATTGCCAGGTCCTTCCTTTATTATTATCCAACAAATGAAGGGATACAACCTACAACAAAACCCGTTGTAACTTCGTCTTCTTTCTCTCACAGTCTCCTCTCTCAGAATACAATATTCACCATCATCCATAGTCGCAATACATTTCCCTCATAAAAGAGGGTTGCCTTCTAGGGCAAAAAACCCTAACATAATCTCTATCATTAGATCTGTGACCTTATAATGAACGGTCTAGATTTACAATGAAATTACAATATACTTTTACAAGGCAATTTTTTCTTCGCGGGCTTCACCCACGAACCCCCGCTGGGGGCCCGCTTGCCCCCAGACCCCCCAGTCGGGGGGATGGACCCCCTGCATCCCGCAGAGGGGGTACCCCCCCTCTGCACTCCCCCGTGTGGAAGAGTGTACATACTTCTGGGGTGTAAATACTTCATGGGGTATAAACACGGCTAAAAGAAAGGACCTCTGAATCAGGAAGATAATCAGGCTCCACAACCAACAATCTCCCACTTGGAGAC
>ML777031.1:617758-628914 GCA_009831015.1 Picea engelmannii | reverse complement strand
CCTTTATTATTATCCAGCAAATGAAGGGATACAACCTACAACAAAACCCGCTGTAACTTCCTCTTCTTTCTCTCACAGTCTCCTCTCTTGGAATACAATATTCACCATCATCCATAGCCGCAATACATTTCCCTCATAAAAGAGGGTTGCCTTCTAGGGTAAAAAACCCTAACATAATCTCTATGTTAGATCTGCGACCTTATAATGAACGATCCAGATTTACAATGAAATTACAATATACTTTTACAAGGCAATTTTTTCTTTGGGGGCTTCTCCCCCGAACCCCCGCTGGGGGCCCGCTTGCCCCTAGACCCCCCAGCTGGGGGGATGGACCCCCCGGACCCCGCAGAGGGGGTACCCCCCCTCTGAACTCCTCCGCGTGGAAGAGTGTACATACTTCTGGGGTGTAAATACTTCATGGGGTATAAACACGGCTAAAAGAAAGGACCTCTGAATCAGGAAGATAATCAGGCTCCACAACCAACACATCTATTGTGATATGCTTCTGAAATTTATAGCCATTTTGAGGAAAGACTGTTGTTTGAAAGAAGTTTATTGATTTCAGTCTGTAAGTGAAGCCTATCACGATCACCCATCATCTTCTTACGATGTCCCTGTTCCTTAAGGGAATAACTCAGAAGATGTCTCCCTGCCTTAGAAGGTCGGTTTTGTTAACAAACCATATCTGAATCTTAATAAAGGACAACTTTAAAAAAAAAAATCTTTCAAGGTTTGTAAATATATGACTAAAAATATCATAATTTTCAGAGTCACCCCACTCAATTATATATATTTAAATAAATCATTAAAAGAGTTGTGGGAAGAGCTTGTAAACCCACCAGGATGTTGAACAGGTCTGCTGGCAGCGGGTAAATGCATGCATGATGCCAAGACAACTTCGTCGGGGTACTGAACAGGCCCTCTGGCAACGAATCAATGTCGGGTATATGAAAATTCATAATTATTAAGTCTCTTGACCTTAAAATGTCCTTTATTCTGATCTAGAACTTCTTGGTAGGATACAGATATCAGAGTAGGTTAAATGGCAACCCTGTCGAGGCTATGAACGGTTGCTGGCAGCAGTGGCTATGTCAACAATATTGGAGATTTTCTCTTTAATATCATGACTCGCTTGTCTTAAGACTGTTATCAGTTTTCATCCTTTAAGCACTGCTGGAATATTTGATTAATAATGATGTTTAAACAATTTTCTGGTTGTTTCTGAGTTAGAATTATTCTCATTATCATAATATGAATTTGTTCTTTTCGCAGAGATAACTGCTTCTAACAGTGTGTCGCCATTGTTGGCATCCATTTCACATTTTTATCCTATAAGATGCCTACACAATTGTTTTGAAACCCTTGATTCTCATCGTAATCTTTTGAATAAACCAACACTATTATTTCGCGCATTCGCACATCTGCCTTTTGTTTTCGTTTTCACGACTGTAAGCGTGAAAAATTTGAGTTCGAAGTCATGTCAATGGCACTAAAATTGTCACTGGATTATTATGGTTACTCGTGTCTATGTGTTCATTTCATCTCTAACTTAATGATGGTCACACAGTTGGCAAGACACCAAAACCTTTACTCACTTGGCATTTTTTTGTTGTTAATATGATTTCATTTTATAAGATTGTGATGGTATTCTGGTGATTATGATTGAGTAATTGATACAATGGTGGTTTGGTGTTCTATTGTCTTTGATCAAATTTCTTTGTGCAATGGTTTCACACAATGAATAAGTTTTATGGTCAAATATTTGGTGCTAAATTTGAAATATTGTTTTTTTTTAAATCATGCAAACATTATTGCTTGTGCAAATATTTGGGTTGACTTATCATAGTTTTCAATGGTTTGATTCACATTGCTTTTAACACACACCACTAGTGATTTAAATCACCATAGTGTCGTCGATTGTACATTCCGATATTACTATTTTGCATGGGATTGTTTCGTTCCACCACCCTCGCACACTTAGGCATTAATGCCTGCCTTTTATCTCAGGTTACCTCTGTTTGTTTCGGGGAAGCCTGTGAGCTTGCGGTCCTGCATATACCCTGTCCAAACCCCTATATGTTTACCCTGCTCACTGTGTTCTCTATCCTATGGCACCTATGGTGCGCATAGAACCTAATGGCATCCAAACACTGCTGCTATTTGACAATGCTCGTGAAGACCTGGAGAATAGTGGCTGGCTAGTTTTTATCCAAAAATTTGAGGGTTTCAACCTCGCAGTAGCCCAACAGTTTGCCCTCACATTCAACGGATGCAAGGCTAAGGTTGAAGATATCCAACTCAAGCTAAATGAGAAAATCCTTAGCTCAGCTACATTCTTACCAACTAAAGGGCAGAGGTGGTTTAAGAATTTGAAAGTGGATGAGGTGCCATGGCCGCTCCTATTCACATCGAGGAAAATTGTTAGTTGTGATAGAGGTATGTCTGTCACTGCCCTCAAGCCCAGGTGGCATGATCTATTGGAAATTGTTAAGCAATTTGTGACCTGCAAAGGTCGTTATGGTTTGGTATTTCTTTATCATCTCAGGTTGCTTATGAATTTTATAGACTACCCTTTGAATATGCCTCACTACCTCCTACAGAGCCTGTATAAAATGTCCAAACGATTTAAGTGTGAGAAGGATGATAGAAGCCTTTTCCATCACTGATTGATCAAAGTCATTATTTTCCATCATTTGAAGCTTAGTGGTGACTATTGGCAAGCCTTCCTATCAAGGAATGGCTTTGCCACTCCCGAGTGTGGCCAAGTGGACAAAGTTGTAGTCACTGAAACCCTGGCTGGGCATGCCATGCCACCTCCTACCCTTCTACCCCCTGTCAAACCCTCGAACTGCCCCAACATTGACCTACCCGATACCATGGCCGACCCATGTGCTAAAGACAATGCTAAGACCATCAAGAGGCATGTAAGGAAGAAAGGCAAGGGTAATACCGATGCCACTAGTAAGGGAAAAAAGAATGCATGATGGATATCTAGATGTGCTCGGAACAAGCCCAAATAAAACATTGACCAGAAGCCTATTGTTTTGAGCGAGGATTCAGACTCTGAGATTGAACGCTTCTTGGCCGAGGAATACCCTTACTCTCAAGGCCTCTGTTTTGTGGAATCCTACAACTTTATTTCCAACCTACCTTTGTTCCTCAAGGATGACCCTAACTTCCTGGGAATTAAGTTTCACAGTGGAACCCCTGGTAACTTGAAAGAACCCTCACCTGTAATGTCAAAGCCTGTTCAACCACCGTGTACTCAATGCAATTCCTGGCTTGAACGTTACTACACGAATGTTCCCCTGTTGCAATCTAAAATTAAATCATTGGAGGAACGGGTTACTGTGTTGTCAAAGGAAAACGACAGGCTACAAGACAATGAGAAGAAGCAAAAGATTACGGGTTCAATTGTCTTCAGAAATGTCGAGGCAGCTACGGCCTTTGTCAACTCAAAGTTACCCTGACCGAATCATTTTTCTACAACCCGGGTATGTATTTCAATATCGATTCTTTGATTTGGTTAGTTGATTGTGTTTGCTCCAAATTAGTTTTGTTTGTTTGAATAGATTCAAAACAATTCTGTTATTTTCGATCTACCAACAATGATTTCGGTTTGAATCATGTACAAAAGATTTGTTTGCTAAAATTGAATATAGCTATGTTGTGATTAATACGATTTTATTAATGTCGGCCCTGAGTTAGTTCGATTCATTTCTGTTTGGTTTGATTCAGAAACGATGTTGTATGCCTTGAATTAGCATAGTCGTTTGTGTATGCGTTGGATTACTATCAAAGTTTGGTTTGATATAGTTCTGTTAGTTTTGAATTAAAAAACGATTCTGTTAGTTTTGTTTTAATTCAATAACGATTTTGTTAAGTTATGAATTGACATAAACTATTGTGTTTGTGTTACGTGAGTACGAAATATTTGTTTGATCAATTATAGTCTACTTCGATTGAAATTGATTCTAAAAAAATGATTTCGTTGGTTTTGAATTGTCAAAACGATTCTGTCTGTTTCAAATTGGTAATAAAAATGGTTGTTTGACAGAATGCATATATCCTTGTTATCATTCGGTTAATTAAACACAATTTTGTTTGTTTCAAATTGGCATAAAAGATTTGGTTACTTCTAGCGTGAATGATTTGTTTTGCTTTTAATTAGTAATTAAAGGTTTGTTTAATAGGTTGAATGTATTTATGTTATCATTTGGATTGATTTAAAATGATTATGTTTGTAAATATGACCAGCTATAGAATCGTGAGATTCTGTAGCTGGTCATAAAATTTCGATTTTGTTAATTTTACAAATAAAACATTATCTAAACTTGTTATTCTTGTCCACTTTCAGGTACATACGAATTTCAATGGAAAATTGGACATGCTGTGGCAGTTTAGAACATGTTTTTGTTTTGTTTTAGGTTGTTGGTTTTAATTAGAATTAGAGATTTGGGAGATTGTTCCCAGTTTTTTGTAAACAGTTTGTGATAATTCCCACAGGGATGTTTTACCCTGTGGCCTTTATATACTCATTAATTTTTGTAATGAACGGATCATTGTTGGGAGAACAAAGAATATGGATTTATGATGATATAGACTCGAATGTAAGTGGATCTTTTGTAACAGCTTTAGCTTTCAACTTATCATACTTTCGTTCAAGTTTTGTGCATTTTAATTTGTGATAAAGTCATTGACTACTTTAGATATCAAGACTTGTTACAAGTTAATGCGTTGTGATTTAAATTCTGTCCATATATTATGTATCTCATTTTTAGTACAACAATTACTCTATTTCAATTTAATGAATAAAGGTTTATCTTCTTTGTTAAATGAATGATTATATGCAAATCTTCGCACTGGGATTTATCTAACTGTGATGATTTTTAAATTATAAGATTGTTGTCATTTTATGTCTTGTTTGTTCTATCATTCGTATTTGAAGAGCACTACTGCTTCCTGTTTACAAAAAGCTTGTGGAGAATCTGGTGCGGGTTTCCTCCCACCAAACAGTTAAATCAAGTACTGAGCACATGACAAATAGGAAGCGTTACTTTAGGTCAGTTTGATATTTGCGATTTAATAGTTAATAAATTTGATAATTCTTAGTAGTTTAAATAGATATATAGTTCAGTTTTACAATTAGGATTATTATTATTTTAATTGCTCAGCTTAGATAGTTTTCATTTTATTCCTTTCTCATAAAAATTATAAAAATAAAAAACAATAGTTTTGCTATCACAATACATTTTACAAATGATTTTACAAGTTTCGATTAAAATTTGTATTCTGTAAATACTGTACATTTGTGATTAAGATTTAATTGTATTGATAAGTTAAACATTTAATAAGTAGTGCAATTGCTCTATAGTATTAGTTAGTAAACTGTATATATGATTTAGATTTGTATATAGTTTGTTGTAGTTGTTTTTTTTAGATTAGTTCCTTTAGTTTAGTTTTATTTCGTTTCTTAGGACTTAGATCGGCCAATGGAGCAGCTAAACCCATCGGGGTGGATCATTCCAAACGGCTTGGGTTATTTAGACAACCCCGGACTGGATCCACTCCTCCAGTTGATGAGCGGTCAATTTCGTCCGTCAACAAATGGCGCTAGAAGGAGGGCCTACTGACAAGATGGCCTTGTAGGAACCCTTATTTTAAATATATTCATTTCCCCCATGGCTCCCCAAATTATTGTGTTGGAACATGCTTTCAACTTCTCATTACCCAATGTTCCCAACGAGACAGTCTCTCGCTTGTCCAAACTCACCTTTGATGGTGAAGGAAATTTATCTGCTAAAGACCACCTTAACAAGTTTTGGTGCAAATGCATCAAACATGACATCTCAGATTTAAGAGTTTTATGCAGACTGTTCGCTTTTACTTTTAGAGGTCAGATTAAACATTGGTTTGAATCCTTTCCAGCATGTCACATTTTTTATTGGTTTCACTTTGTCAATGAGTTTCTAGATGCTTTTGAAATTTATGATTTTGATCAATTATGTGAAGAATTTCATACTTCGCTAATCAACGACAATTCATCTTCAGAAGACTTTTTGACAAGAGTCTATCATATCCTCTGTAAATTTAATCTCGATGACATGTCGTTGGCATTAAATCTCTTCTATGATGCTTCCATCCCTTCCATCCAGTCATGTTCAATCATGAATGAAGAACCAATTGCAAATCCTATCACTCAACTGCTAGAACAATCTTCTTCGCAAGAAGAGAAAAATTCTTACGATAATGTTGAACAAGCCAGGGAGGTAGAATCTATTGATCATGCTCTTATTGACAACCAAATTGGTTTTTTCTTTGAATCATTGTATTTTTAGTCTAAGATTAGTATGGAAGATGAATCGTTTCTAGCTCAAGATGAATACCCTCATTCTTGTAACTCATGCTCTAATCAACATGTAAAATTAGTCATTGAAGAAAACTTAAGTGACGAAAATCCTCTTGAATGTTCTAGTACTCCTATGAAATTGATTAGAGAAGAAGTTACGCAACTAGAAGAAGAAACTTTAAACCTTCATCCTCAAAATGCACTTTGTTCACAGGGAAGACTAGATGTTTGTCACATAAATTTTGAATTATCTATCACACAAAAGGCAAATCCAGATGATCATATTATGTTGAGGAATTCATCACCAAAACAAAGTAAGAGTTTTAAAGAAAGTGAAGAGAATTGTCTTGAGAATACCATTGTTGAGTATCATAGTTCAAGAGATTCTTTTCATCTGCTTGTTTCTGATTCCTTTTATTCTTTATATCCTGATCTATTCCTTTTTGAGTATTGTTGACGAGTGGTCAATTTCGCCAGTCAGTCATTTACAGCCTGTCTGTAAGTGAAGGATATTTTTCCCTATTACATACGACAAGAAGCAACCCATGTTGGGCTTGTGTTGGGGCTAAGAAATGTCATATTTTCATCCATCTTTCCCTTCATAATTCTTCACATTTCATCGCCCCATTAACCTTTCACAATATCATTTCCATAAATATACTTAGGTTTCACCTTATTGTTCTCCACTTTATTCATTTTAGTATTAAAAGGGAATTTGTGATTAAATGTTAGAAACTTAACATGTTTTCATACATATCTCAAATATGTGTGAGCTTTGTAATGTGTAAGAGTATGTGAAGGATTAATTAAAAGGACTTCTCAAATACTTCCTCCACCATTTCAATATTTGAGGAGATAATTCAAGCCCATTCCAAGGAGAAGATCATGGAGATTTGGTTGGAATATCTTATCCAAGATATATGAGAGATATGTGTGAGGATTTGAAGGGATTATATTTTGTAATAATGGAAAATAGGTTGAGAGAAAAGTGGATCTATAATAATGACATGGTTATCTTATCTTCAAGGCTCTCATGTATAAAAGAGAGTGCTCTCTCTTCATGAGGATTCAATTAGATTATTCAATTAGGAGAAATTAGAATTCAATCAGTTGTAAGTAGAGAATTAGAGTAGTCATTAGAATTTGAAAGAGAAAGGGATTCTTAGCTTTGATTCATGGTTTTGGTTTTCATGCCTTTATTATTTTGTTATGAAGATTGATTTGGTTATTGTAATAGAAGATTGCTTCATTGACGTGAGCTCACATATGTTGCTGTGTTATTTAACTCTTCACATGTTTTACTTGCTTTTCCTTCATGTAGTTCTCCATTTCTAGATTAATTCCTTCATGCAATTTCTCATTCCTAGATTAATTTCATTTACGCAACTAGATTAATTCAATTCCAAGTCGTGTGTTAGATTAATGATTCAGTTTTAGTTGTAGCTTAAACATTAGATTAGATTAGTCCCACTTCAATCTTGCATATACTTTGCATGTGCTTCATTAGTTTACGAACCCCAGGTTGACACATTAGATAAGTTGGGTAAATACTACAATGCAATTAATTCAACATTAGTTCGGCCCAATGTAACGACTGTTGCTCCGTTTGTTCCGATTTTTGTTCCTTTTGAAGGTCGTGTTGTTCCTTTGAATAGAACAATTGTTGTTCCCTTTATGATTGTTGTTCCTTTGAATAGAACAACTATTGTTCCCTTCACGATTGTTGTTCCTTTACAAGTGCTGCATCTCTAGACGTTGGGTATTGAAAATGGAAGGTAAGAACCTACGTAGGAGACAAGTAAAATGCTTGTGCCAGCGCCTACCTTTGGTTGATGCATAGAGGTTGTTTTTAGGACATCTTTAGAGCCCAACATTTTGGTGTCGTTGTCAGGGAAGCACGATGGAATGAAGTTTGGATTTTTTTTTCATGCAACTGTGATTAGACATGCTCCTAAATCTGAGGTGACATATGGGTAAGGACATGTAGCGTAGTGTAAATTTCAATTCCTGCGAGTGTGGTAGTTTAAATTTATTTTTCATGCAAGTGTGATTAGACATGCTCCTAACTCTGAGGTGACATATGGGTAAGGACATGTAGGGTAGTGTAAATTTCAATTCCTGCAAGTGTGGTAGTTTAAATTTCTTTTTTATGCAAGTGTGATTAGACATGCTCCTAACTCTGAGGTGACATATGGTTAAGGACATGTAGTGTCGTGTAAATTTCAATTCCTGCAAGTGTGGTAGTTTAAATTTCTTTTTCATGCAAGTGTAATTAGACATGCTCCTAACTCTGAGGTGACATGTAGGGTAGTGTAAATTTCAATTCCTGCAAGTTAGTGTAAATTTCAATTCTGCAAGCGTGATCTACATGTGTTGGTTCTAAGGGTCATAGAGTTGCTTTAGTGTAGATTCCTCACTGTCCCTACCAACTATCAGGAACGTTTTAATTTCCGCAACTGTGAAGAGTAATTATTTTCCATTTCAGTAAGAGTGTTTTTATTCAAGTTTTTTTCATTTAGATTTCAGTTTTGGGAGCTGTAAGAATCTTTTTTTAACATGACCTAACAATGAATTTAAGCTTGGAACAACTTACTCAGATCCTAGAAAAAGTCGGGGTCTCCTCTTCTATGGAAGAAGAGATCTTGACAGCAACTGAAAGCTTATTCACTCCTCCTGAGGTGAACGAAGAATCAACATACGAAAGACCTTTCACATTTAATGAAGAACCATTAGGTGTGCAAGAGGTCAAGGAGGATAGCGAGGATTTGCAGCATGATCTAAGTAAGACAAATTACACCTACAAAAGCCTGATCGAATGATGGTTTCAAGAAAGTACTAGGTTAGATTCATTTAGTTTTTCTTTTTCTTTTTTTAATTTACAGTTTCAACCGCTAATTTCACACGTGCATACATATTTTCGATTATCATTTTCGAAATTGAAAGACAATGTATTTTTATTACTGTTGCGTGAATGGCTCCACTGGAAGTTTAATTACACGTAACTAATTGTTAAATCTAATTAGCATAGAGTAGGTAGGATTTTGTTTTCAATTTTTTTATTTGTTCCGAATAAGTATGCTCTCCTCCGCGCTTCGTGCGATCGCGAGGATCAGAAAGTAGGATGACTAAATTGATTTCAGGAAGAATTTTAATTGTTGATGATAAAAAAAAAAATTGCCTAATACATTTTTCGTCTACAATTTCCAATAAGTTTGTTCCATTTGCTCACAATTTTTTTTAATAAGTTTTGCATTGAATTTTTAAAAGTTCTTTATTTTCTAAAAACATAAAAAGAAAAAATATAATAAATTTGTTACTCTATCCTTCAATCTACAAACAAAACAATAAAACAAAAGTTAAAAAGAGTAAAACACAAATTATGAAGAAAAAATGCAAAAATTAAACTGAAGATATCTCACAAACCAGGATTTGGGTTCTTGTGATTTTTGTACTGGAAGTGCATGATGTTATGATAAAAAAACCCAGTAAAGTTCAGGCTAACTTAGTACACGGTTTTCAAGAAAATCAATATAGTCACCTTTAGCCATTTCTCTGATATCTCAGGATCCGTGCATCAAATGGCTCTGATTTTTTGCATGCAGAAGTATTGGGATCACAGGAACCTTCCCACAAAATTTTAGCGAAACCCAGTACATGATTTTCGAGAAAATCAACATCATCACTTCCATCCATTTATTTGATATCTCGAGATCCGTGCATTGGATGGCTATGATTTTTTGTGTGTAGACATATTGTGACCATAGTAACCTGCCCACAAAATTCCATCCGAATCCAGTATACAGTTTGTGAGAAAATCATCTCTGAAGTTTGTTGTTACACCCCTGTAGCAACCTGCAACAAAAACAATAACAATAATACAATTTCGAATGAAATTGCATGTGATTGGTACACAGATCAAATGGAAAATTTGGATGAAATGAAGGCACACGCTCCAACAGCCTTGCTGGAATAAATGATTAAAGGAACGTGCAGGTAAGTTCATGACGAGAGGGATCAATGAGGTAAGCATATCCATTTTTTTCTTAGGATATCCCTAAACTCTGGTTTTAAGATTTATGTTTATCTCGTAGTATCTTTGATACCAACCGAATACATAAATTTTTCTACTAGAGGTTGCAAGACTAAATCCGATTTGGTTATATTAATGTGATTTGCAACGATCTTCTCGACGATATCATTTCCTGAATGTTAGCCTTCGTGTCAGGTTGCTGCACTCCCAAAAATTAAAAATGATATGCTCGAGTATGTTTTTAACAAGTGACGCATTCTCAGCTAGGACTTAGAGTTTTCCAGGATGAGCACTAATGTTTTGAACGCTGGATTGATTGGGATACTTTTGTTGTGGATCTGGTATGGTCAATGGACCAAATCCCTCTATCTATGGTCTTTCCCCGAAAAAGACTCTTCGGTTGAGATCGCTTGCCTGGTAGAAACATTTTTTGATATTATCACCACCATCTTTGAGACATTACGCAAAGAAAAATTTCATGTGATCATTGTCGTCAGGTTAGTTCAACTCCTCAATGTATGGATTGGTGATTATGGAGCATGGTTTATTTTTATTTTTTTATGTTTTACTATTAAGATGATAATAATAATAATAATAAATTGTTTATTTTATTATAAACATTGGTTTCAAATAGTTTCATTCTTATTTGCATTATTATAAAAATATAGTTTCATTCTTATTTGCAATAAAAAAAAAAATTAAAAAAATTGTTGTTTGTTTTATTATAAAATTTTGTTTTAAAACGATTTCATTTTATTTTCTTTTGTTTTATTATAA
>ML777031.1:581177-617727 GCA_009831015.1 Picea engelmannii | reverse complement strand
ATATATATATATATATATATATATATATATATATATATATATATATATATATATATATATGTATATAATATTAAAAATCTTAGGTAACACATAAAAATAATAGAAAAATAACATAAAAGATGAAAACAAATTATAAAAATAAAAACAATAACAAAACAAATAAAATCGCAAATGGACCTTTTTTATAAATTCCTGAAAACAAATGGAAACATGTTTTTTCACTTCTACACTAAGCAATCATTCAACGATTACACAAGCATGCACACAACACCCATGACAAGAGGTATAAAACACATTTTATTTACTTTGTTGCATTTGTCCTTCTTTCTTCATGTTGTGTTTTTCTTCGAACATCTCACAAGTTTTCATGCAGGATTTGTACTAAGTTTTTTCAGGTGCGCGGCCAATCGCATCTTGCTGCTAAAGTGATTTTCAAAGATCACAAAACTTTTCAAAAAAACATGTCTTATTGACTGCTTGAAGGAGCTAGTTCCCATCTTACACATCATGGCATTTGCAGTTACACATAAACCCGTTCATAAAACCATTTGTGCCATGAATTTATTCCTCTAGTTCTCCTTCAAAGCAGATTGGTCATCCCTGTGTTGAAGCCCATGTTCCATTTCCTTATCCTTCATGAATTCACACATGCCTATCTTCCTGAGTCACATACATCTCTGTATCTTTTTCAGTTCAATTTTCCTTGTCAATAAAACTATCCAACTCCCTTTCCATGACTACATTGCCTTGCCATACACATTGTTGCTACTGAGATATTTTCATCTATAGTCTTACCACTCTTTTTATCAGAATTCACGTTGACTAGTGTGGGATTCCTTAAGGCCCACCTTTCAACAAGTCTTGCCCCATCGACCTCAACACCTTATTTGGGATATAGACTAGAGTCCATTTTGAGTACCTGGAGGCTTGCATGCCTTAATGGCAAGTTCTCTCACTGACAATCATGGGAATACATCAATGTCCCTTGATCGCCAAATCTTGCAAGTGGCTTGACCTTAGCTCATTCATTCTCACTTCACAAGATGTACTCGGGTACCTTGGCACTCATTGACATCAATGATGAGTTTCCTCGCATTGTTTAACAACATTCATCATTGGTCAGTAATCCAATGACTTCTTTTCATGCTCGACATTGACACATTCATTCGCATGATTAGAATTGTACCATCAGGTTTAGCAGCGGGTGAAGACTATACACTTTTCATGACTCTATTGGTATTTATAGTAGCATGACTTCAGCCATATGAGACTACCACAATTCGACTTTCATACTTTCTCTTTTCCATGATTCATTCCACAACAGTTCATATTCCTCCACTTCACATTCTCTGATCCATCAGACAACAGTTGTCGCTACAGTAGTAGTCACTTTTCACATGATCCTGCAACAATGACATCTTCCATGCTCTAGCAGCTGCATCAGCCATATTCCTCTTGCATAGTTCATCAACATTTTGGGTAAGTGGAGGTATGTTATTTTCTCAAATTTAATCATGTAATTCCTCAACTGCTAGCAATGAATAATTTGGAAAATTCCCTCATTAAGTTCTCTTTCCTTTTTCACTTCTATGACTTATGCCATGTTGCATAAGGACATGCAACAAGTTAAGTTGGGGGGTAGGGGACTTTATTCACTATCATCACTCCACTTTTCCACTACCATCATTCCATTTTCCATCTCATTTACCATTTATGAACATTTCTTTTGTAACGATACTCTGTTGCACTTTGCTTTATAAGCATTGATATACATATTGGCATGATTCACAAATATACAAAAAAAATGGCTTTCTTATACTTAATGATGTTTCCTTATGCACACTTATAGCATATATTTTCCAGTAAGACTATGGGTAAATTATTATCATAACAACAAGAGAACAAATAAACGAAATGAATGTTGTTAACACAAGAACCAACATTCTTTATATTCATGGTTGTCACACAAGAACCAACCATAAGAAAATGATAGTTGTTACTCATGTAAATCCCATCCTGGAAACATTCATTATCATCACTCAAAGACAACGTTCAGATGCCAAAATTTATTGAGAAGATCCAAGCATGGTTGCATGAGGACATGCAACAAGTTAAGTTGGGGGGTGTGTTGGGGCTCAGAAATGTCATATTTTCATCCATCTTTCCCTTCATCATTCTTCACAATTCATCGCCCCATTAACCTTTCATGATATCATTTCCATAAATATACTTGGGTTTCACCTTATTTTTCTCCACTTTATTCATTTTAATAGTAAAAGGGAATTTGTGATTAAATGTTAGAAAATTGATATGTTTTCATATATATCTCAAATATGTGTGAGCTTTGTAATGTGTAGGAATATGTGAAGGATTAATTCAAAGGACTTCTCGAATACTTCCTCCACCATTTCAATATTTGAGGAGACAATTCAAGCCCATTCCAAGGAGAAGATCATGGAGATTTGGTTGGAATATCTTATCCAAGATATATGAGAGATATGTGTGATGATTTGAAGGGATTATATTTTGTAATAATGAGAAATAGGTTGAGAGAAAAGTGGATTTGTAATAATGACATGGTTATCTTATCTTCAATGTTATCATGTATAAAAGAGAGTGCTCTCTCTTCATGAGGATTCAATTAGATTATTCAATTAGGAGCAATTAGAATTCAATCAGTTGTAAGTAGAGAATTAGAGTAGTCATTAGGATTTGAAAGAGAAAGGGATTCTTAGCTTTGATTCATGGTTTTGGTTTTCATGCTTTTATTATTTTGTTATGAAGATTGATTTGGTTATTGTAATAGAAGATTGCTTCATTGGCATGAGCTCACATATGTTGTTGTGTTATTTAACTCTTCACATGTTGTACTTTCTTTTCCCTCGTGTAGTTCTCCATTTCTATATTAATTCCTTCACGCAATTTCTCATTCCTAGATTAATTTCATTTACGCAACTAGATTAATTCAATTCCAAGTCGTGTGTTAGATTAATGATTCAATTTCAGTTGTAGCTTAAACATTAGATTAGATTAGTCTCGCTTCAATATTGCATATACTTTGTGTGTGCTTCGTCAGTTTATGAACCCGGGGTTGACAAATTAGATAAGTTGGGTAAATACTACAATGCAATTAATTCAACATTAGTTCGGCCCAATGTAACCACTGTTGTTCCTTTTGTTCCGATTGTTGTTCCTTTTGCAGGTCGTGTTGTTCCTTTGAATAGAAAATTTTTTGTTCCCTTTACGATTGTTGTTCCGTTGAATAGAACAACTGTTGTTCCCTTCACGATTGTTGTTCCTTTACAGGTGTTGCATCTCTGGAGGCTAGGTATTGAAAATGGAGGGTAAGAACCTATGTAGGCGACAAGTAAAATGCTTGTGCCAGCACCTACCTTTGGTTGATGCATAGAGGTTGTTTTTAGGACATCTTTAGAGCCCAACAGCTTGAAGTCTCCTCATTCAGATCTAAAATCTATATATTTATACAAAATTTGTCTCAACTCAAAAATTGTTGGACTTCATACAATATCCCCCAAAAATAGAATGTAATTTGAATGAAACGACAGCAGGCAGATACTGTTTGAGTTGGCGCTTTCATCTCGCTCTTCATCTTCTTGCAGATGCACTTTTTTTCCTTTGTTCTTTGAATTGGGCACACATGTCCATTGAGGGCACCATAATAATTTGTTTACTATCCTCGTCATTTGATTCCCTTGCTATTTGTTCTTTGGATGCATTTACTGGAAAAAGAATATCAGTTGAAAATATGGGGGGGGGGTGATAATGTGACAGGTAGCTCAACGTTGGCTCATTATGTGATGGCTAACAGTTACGAGAAAGAGTAACTGCTCACGAATAGGATGACATGGGGAAAAGTTTAGGTGGTGAGGTAAACGGGGTAACTGATGTGGAAGGTGTGGTAGACTGGAAGGTGAACGGGGTACATGACCTGGATGACAGGTTTTGCTTCAACGTCCCTTTATGTTTCTCTATTTTGTGGGGGCACAAGGGGGTGGTTTGAAGTAACTTGCTTTTCATCCTGCAATGCACCTGGTGATGCCACATACCCTCGAGAGAAAATCATGGCTTAAATTGTGGGACCGCTCTTCAAAATTAAACCCCGTGTAACTGCACCCCTCATAATCGCTCTCAGTCGTTGATATCCATGATCCATTAAAATCCAATTGTCGATCTTCAAAAAGTGAGATAATCTCCCAAAGTTAAGATGAGGTCACAACTCTTAGTCATGTGTAGATAAGATATAGTGAATTTCATGCAATTCCTGTTCGTCGATTTGAGTGGGGGACATGTGTCAGATGATCCCCGTATTCAGCTATTTCAAACTCTAGGAGGAGGCAAGCAATGCTAAGTAAAGAACTCCCAAAGACCCGAAGCCCATATGGATTATTGATCAAAGAGGACACGTGGCAGGAAATCCTATACTTCAAAGGCTTATCATTTCATAGATTTTCACCTAGGAATGCCTGAAGCCCATTGTTCTGAAGTAAATCCTCGTTGTTGAAATCAAGAGGACACGTGATAGAATATCCTGCACTTCAATGGATAACCATTTTTGAAGAAAGAAGGATGTGTGAAGAGAGAACTCCCAAAGTCCCAAAACCGGGACTTCATCTGGACTGTTGGTCGAAGTGGACACGTGTCGACATATCTGACACTCCAAAAGTTTTATGGTGCTATGCATTTCAGAATGCCCGTCAGATCTCTCACTTCGGGGACTTATCACTCAGGAAGGTTTGTGAGGTTCAACGTCTCGGAATGCCTAAATCCCAGAGTTCTGAAGTAAATCTGAGCAATCCAAACCAAAGGACACGTGGTGACAGATCTCTCACTTCAGGGACTTAGCACTCTGAAAGTTTTGCGAGGTTAAGCATCTCAGAACGCCTGAAGCCCATAGTTTCAAAGTAAATCTCAACCATCCAAATCAAAGGACACATGATGCCAGATATTCTACTTCGTGGATAACCACTTTGGAAGAAATATGGATGTATGAAGTGAGAACTTCCAAATCCCGGAGTTCCAAATTAAATCTTCATCATTGAAATCAAGAGGACACGTAGCAAGATATTCTCCACTTCGAAGATTTAGCATTTCAGATATTTTCACCTTGGAACGCTTGAAGCCTGGAGTTTCGAAGTAAATCCTCACCATTGAAATCAAAAGGACATGCAACAGGAGATATTGTAATTTAGAGACTTAGCACTCCATATAGTTTGTGCTCCCTTTTTTGTCTATTTAGCCCCTTCCCTTAGTTTATCCAGCTTATGAACTAATTTATCGTTCCACTAGATTCTGAGGTCAAGCTTCCCTGCAAATTTTCGTGGCGCAAAAAATTAACCTACCAGTAATAAGAGAAATATGTAAGCTCTTCACTGAATAAAACTGTTAATTGTAAATAGTAAAATAATTTTTAAATTTGAAGAGCTTGTATAGATTTGTTTATAGAGAGATTATTAAAAAACAAAGTTTGATGAAATTTGTTACCTGGCAATTCACAGTAATTATTCAAATTTTTAACTTTAGAAAATCAAAAACGTCATTAACAATGTAAGAGGGTAGAAATATAAAGTTTAAAAAATCTCAAAATTATACGTGTTCCAATAAGTAACATTTCCCCAATAGATAAGGGCACTAGAGATCCACTGTATGAAAAATGACCAAAATTTCCTTTTCATAGATTGATTGGCCCAAATGTCGCTCTGACAGTTGTTTGCTGGTAAAGGCCAAAGTCTGACCATCTTGTAGAAGGATTACTCCAATTCCTCTCCCAGAAGCATCACATTCCAGGACAAAGGTCTTTGTGAAGTTAGGAAGGGCTAAGACAGGAGTGGTGCACATAGCCGCCTTCAAGGATTGAAAGGAATGATCAACTATTGGAGTCAAAGTGAAATAATTATTTTTAAGGAGTGCAGTGGCACCTCAATATTTCCATATTTATTAAAAAAACTTGTGATAATAGCTAGTTAAACCCATAAAAACATGCAAGTTTTTTAGAGTCTTAGGGAAAGGCCAATCCTAGATAGCTTCAATATTCTTAGGATCCACCATGACACCCACCTTGCTAACAATATGACCCAAGTACTCGACTTCCAAGGCTCAAAAAGCATATTTAGATTGTTTGAGGAAAATTTGGTGCTGAGAGAGTAAATGAAGAACTTGATCCACATGAGAAATATGGGTTGTCTAGGTATTACTATAGATGAGAATATCATCAAATAAAAATAAGACAAAATTATGGAGAAAAGGATGGAAGACATGATTCATGAGGCTTTGGAAAATTGAGGGAGAATTACACAAGCCAAAGGGCATGACCAAGAACTCATAGTGGCCCTCATTAATTAGAAATGCAGCCTTAGGAATGTCTGCCTCTTTCATACGTATCTAGTGGTATCCATAACAAAGATCAAGTTTAGTAAAGAAATGCGCGCCAATCCAATAGATCATCAATGATAGGAATGGGAAATTTGTCTTTGATGGTGATTTTTTTGAGGGCATGAAAGTTAGGACACATCTTCCAAGAGACTTATTTATTAAGTACCATGACCACAAGAGAAGAATAGGGGCTAGTACTAGGATATATAATGATTGCGACGAGCAATTCTCGAACAATTTTCTCAATTTCATTTTTCTAGGCATAGGGATGACAATAGGGATGAACATTGGGAGGAAGGTTGTCAGGGAAGAGGGGAGTGAAATGATCATGAACACCACAGGAAGGAGGAAGTCCCTGGGGAGTAGAAAAAATAGCTTGATGTTTGGAGAGGATGGATTGGAGGTGATGAGGCACAAAGGGTGTCTCAATGGTGTGAATGGAATGGACTTGTGCAATAATGTCAGAATGATGTTTTTTGAGGAGTTTTTCCATGTGATGGGCACTGATGATCTCAGGGGAACCTCTTGTGATTCCTTGGAACTTATAATGTTGGCCCTCCTAGTTGAATTGCATGGTTACCTCCTTAAAATCCATGAGAATGAGGCCCAAATTCCCTAACCATTCGACACCTAGCACAATGTCACAACCACCCATGTCAATAGAAAACATATGAGATTTCATATGGTACTGACCAATTTGGAGATGCACATTTTCACAACTCCCCCCACATTTCATGGACCCACCATTGGAAATCATGATTTGAAAGTTGTTGATTGCTCGGATATAGCAATTAGTTTCTTGGAAAATGTGGCAATGAATAAAATTATGGGTGTTGCCACTCTTAACAAGGATGATGAACTTTTGATTCTTAATGTAACCAATTAGCTTGAGGGTTTGGGGAGCAGAGAAGCCAATGAAATCATTCAGAGAAATGATTGGTTCAACTTATGGGGGGTCTGAGGGTGGATTCAAGTCAGTGGGTTTAGGTGACTCGGCCACAGGGGGAGTCTCAACCTCTTCTTCAGAAACATCCTCAAAGATGGCCATAAAAAGCATTTGTACCTTACACATGTGCCCAGGAAAATATTTTCATCAAAATTATAACAAAGCCTTTGAGTTAGTATTCAAGCATTTTTTCCTGGGTCAATTTCTGGATCTTTAGTGGAGTGGAAGGAGGAGAGAGAGTGACTGGTTTAGGGCAAGGAATAAAGGATGGTTTTCTGGTTTGAGAAGATACAACCTGTTGTGCTTCCTTATATATTTTAGTAGCTTCCACCCAATTATTGGGGTGAGCCATGAGGACGTGGGCAAGGATCTCATCCTTGAGGCCATTGATAAAGAATTATCAGAAAAAAGCATTAGACATGCCCTCCGTGTGGAAATCCAATCGCTCAAAAGAAGCTATAAAGTCTTCAACTATGCCATATTTTTTCAACTTTGTCAAACAACCTAAATGGTGGGTGTCAATTTCAAAGAATTCATAAATCTCTGCAACAAATTGTGTCCAAGCCATATACTCTTGGTGGGATTTTTTTCTCCATTGCCACCATTGCCAACGTTCTTGATCTAGATGGAGTACACCATACCATAGTTTGGCCAAATCATCCGTAATGTTGTACAAAGAGTTTGATTTACCAATTTGGTGGGATCTGAGCCATCAAATTTGTTCACATCCACTCGTGGAAGGCATAGGTCACATTGAAAGTGATGGCGATTAAAAGTATATGAATTGGAGGAAGTTTCACCTTCGGGGTACAAAGGTGCATCAAAGGAGGTAAGGTCTCCAGTAATATTCAACTCGGTTTAGATCTGGCCAGCGAAGGATTCAAGATGGGTAGAGAGGTCATGTTTCATGGTTTCCATTTTTGCATCTATGGTGGAATGCATTTTTTTATTGATGGTGGTAATATTGGCTCTAAGTTGATGCACTTCCTTCTTGGCCTCTGTGAAATCGTAGGACAAGGTATTGAGATGGGATTCAAGGTTTTGGCTACGGGTGTGGGCCATGNAAGGGGTGGGTGGGACCACATAGAAAAGGGGTTATGGGTGAAGGGTATCACGATGATCAGGGTGACGAGGGGAATCCAATGGGGTAAGTCCCAAATAAGGGGCTCGTAATGGGGTCGGTTCCATGGAAAAAATTGCTGAAAAATTATAGGTATGATTGCGATCAGGGAGAAGAGAGGAATCCAATGGGATAGGGCTCAAATAATGGTGCAGGTAGGATTCAAACTTTTTTTTTAATCTTGTGGAGTTATATTCTGATTTGAATAATATTGCAGTGTTGAAAGGCCCAAATTCTTAACATGAAAAAATCTGTAGTAATTTCGCAACCATAATGCAGGAGGTAAAGTTGCATGATAACAGATCTTGTCTATTTTGTTTTTGTTTCCGTCCCAAGGGTTAGGGTATTCAGGGTTTCAACAGACAAGGGTTTTCCTTGTGCTATAGCTCTCTGATATACATGTGAGGTCCAATAGTAGTAATTGGCCCAATATCTCAGGGCACTAACTAAGGAGGCTAAATTGTACCCTTAGCTGTACTACCCGACTACCTAGGTACTAGAGACTATCTTTCTGAGTGTTGTTCTCGGTGTCACTATAGAATTCAGGTGATTGACTGGTTTATCTACGGAGGGCTTTAGAATATCTAGGTTGATCTATATATAGGTGTTTCTTGATGCGTTGCCACTCAAAGGGGTACCAACATGGGTTACAAGGGTGTCCAACAATGTTCTCTTAAGTACCACTTGTAATTCTTGCATGTCTTCTTCCCTGACCGTGGATTTATGTGTTGAATGATATATATTTGTAGCTTTAAGACACCAGAATATGTCTGTACCCTGAAAAAAAATAACCCACAATTTTCTGCCAAGGAAAGTGCTATGATACCACTTGTAAGGTACCATATCTATTATAATAACCTAAAATAGAAATATTGCAGAGAATAAAAAAGGAACAACACAATAGATAAAACCACAACACCAAAATAATACCTTTATTGATAGGAAACAAATTTCACTTGCCTCTTTGAGGGGGAAACCTCCAGCAGAGAAACGCTCTACTACAATAATTCCCAAGACAATACTTCTCATACCCTCGTCTCCTATTTATAGCAAATCTATCTACCAAAAGAACAATCTAGAGGAAGATCTTCTAGAAGCGGAAGATTCTATTAGGTATTCTTACATTTGACTTATTCTTCCTTATTACTAGGCCTTATTAATATTGTCCTTTATTACATGGAAAATATATTATTCTACCTACGTGATGGGTTAGGGAGGTTAGGTCCCTAACATAACTTCCACTGAGAGTATAATTTTTCTATCGAACCTTAAGAAAGGTAATAAATTACTTAGTTTTCTTTAGAATTTTATTTTTGTGTTCAAGACACATCAAGAGAAGCGTTCCAAGAGCACCATAGTTTTGATGACTTAGGAGGTTAGAAAGGTTGGTATTGTGACAAATATTTTGAAATTGTGATCTAATTTGAGTATATTCAAGACACCCATGAGTATATGCAAGGAACTTTAGGAGAAAGTGATTTTCATCTTCAACCCTATTATTATAACAAATATGACAAATTATTTCATCCCATGGTGTTTTGGGAATTGTCCAATGCCCATTTTCACTATGCAGCTCATGGGATTTGGTTCGAATTTTAACAATGTTGATTTTCTTCTTTGTGCGAGTCAAAACCGAGAGATACTATTGATATTCTAGATTAGGGTTGACCAACTCCTTGTAGTATCTTAACTTCCTTTTTATCCTCTAATTCTTTATTTCACCACATATTCTCCTTAACTTTAGATGTAATAATATTTTTAATATTATCAATATTTTGTAGAATGACATCCTCTTGTATCCGCTAATTATTTATCTAAGACTTGACAACTTTATGCCACCCTCCTTGAGTTTCTACTAGTTTTGGCTAGAGTTTGAAGCAATTTTGGAGAGCTTCTTGTTGTCCATGTTGTTTATCTTTTTCTTGTAGATTAAGCACCTAATCATGGTCATGCTCTCAATGGGGGAAATGATCACTTTTATGAAGAGGATAGGATATGGTATATTTTCTTTAATTTTGATATTATAAGTGATAACGTTCTTTTGTATCTACTCTATCTTTCTCTAGGATTATATAGAGACATTTCATCGCCAAAATTCACATCCATATAAGTTAACAACAATGATGAGAGTATCAAGAGGAATTTTATCTTATCCCAAAGCCAAAAGTCTGCTAGATTACACTTGTTTTCAATGCCATAATAATATTTCCAAACTCCATTTATCCTTTTCTAAATCTATAGTTCCAATTGAGCTTGCAATGAATGTCGATTCCAAGATATTTGTATGAAGGCACTTCCTCCAAGTTGTTGTTCTCATATACGAAAGTATTGAAGGTGATATTCTGAGATTTAATTATCATAACCTTTGTTTTGTCATTGCTCATAGTCATACCCATACTAGCACAAAATTCCTAGAGGATTATTAGGTTCTTATTGAGGTCATAGGGATTCCTCGCCATAATAACAATATCATCGACATAAAGAAGAAGGATGATGACTATACAAGCGAGAGTCCGACCAATACAACCAATACATAGGAAAAGGATGATGACTA
Organism: Picea engelmannii; assembly: GCA_009831015.1. Classification (NCBI taxonomy): domain Eukaryota; kingdom Viridiplantae; phylum Streptophyta; class Pinopsida; order Pinales; family Pinaceae; genus Picea; species Picea engelmannii. Next base: position 606,717 of record ML777031.1, on the reverse strand, counting down.
TGATTGCGTTTAATACATTCATGAGCATATAATTATAAGAAAAATCACATCAATAACATTACATCAAATACATAGTACACCAATATTTATGTGGAAACCCAAATGGGAGAAAACCATGAAATGTTTTCTGATATATATCAATAATTCATTCATAGAAAGCACCAACTTCCAAATTCTCCAGCTACAACTGGAAGGAGGCTAAAACCCCCTATTCTCAGGCTCCAACCTGAAGGAAGATACAACTCTCTTATTATTTTGGCACCAACCAGAAGGAGGCTACAACCCCCTTTCGTTGCCCCATACTTGTGCCCTAAAATATAAGTGTAGACCAACTATCACTACCACAATCACTGCCACTGTCACTGCCTCTGTCACATCAACTTGTCACCTATGACATCAAATTGTCATTGTATCCAACCTATCACATCAACCTATCCAATCTATCACTGTCACTGATACTCAACCAAATCCTCTCACATGGATCATATACCAAAGACACCTCTCAACTATATGTCCACCATCACCAACACATGCCTCTACCAAGCATGTACTAAACCATCAAACTATAACACAACAAGTGCATCAACCATGCACCAACACTTGTACCAAACTGTACATCAACCATGCACCACAACTGTACCAAACAATGCATCAACCATGTACATCAACAATGTACATCAACATCATATTATGAACCAATCCTGTACCATACCATGTGTCAACCATGCACATCAACCATAACAAGTGGCTCAACCATATACCATATTTTTCCATACACCATATACCAATATAACCAAGATATGAACCAAAAATGTACCTTATTAGATATATCTCAACCAGCATGTACCATACATCCAATGTGTTCCTTAATTCATATATCAAAGCTAACAAACACATACCTCAAGCGTGCTCCTCATTATCACCAAGATGCAACCTCATACATGTACTAAAAATCTCATCAACCAATCAATTCTGATCACATGGATCTCATACCCACTATCACAAGTGTATAGCTCAAACCATGTACCTATCATCACAAATATATCTATCTAATCATGTTCCATACATGTACTAACATCCATAAACCAATTATAATGAGCCATCACATCAACCATGTATCAAACCCTCACTGTTATGCAACCTCGACTTGTACCAATATCTTCAACACTACATATCAACCAAAATGCCTCAAACATGTACCATATGACATAAGATATGCCTCAACAAAATACCCAAGAATGCGTGCCAAGTACAAACAACAAGTGCACTGGCAATGTGCCTCTACAGATTTCCCTCATACATCATGTACCATACAACCAATAATACATTAAGGTCATATACTTAACCTCAAATGACCATACCTCAAGAAATCACCAAGATCCAACCTCAAACAACCATAAAAACATACCTTTTACTTCTATAGATGATTTTTTTGTACCTGAACACTGTCACACATGCCTATAGACTCTCCTCATCTTCTGTAGCCTGATACAAACCTGATCCTTCAGATCTGGTTTTTCCTCGTAGGACGAAACCTATTTTTTAGTGAGACCTCTTGTGATACACCTTAGACAACCAGAGGGGGTGTCTCGCTGGAAATTAGTAGTATGACCCATGAGGATCAGCTAAATCAAGGTTTTTTCATAAAACCCTCACTCTCCTCTGTGATCAAAAAAATTTGTCGTCACTCTTCCTTCGCTGCCTCATATTTGTGCCATCTTAGATATATCAATAAAATCCCTACCAAAAACCTTTCATAATATAGATATTCAATGTTCTCAATAGGTGCTAATGGGAGTCTCTTGATATCTTATTTATACTTCCCAATTTCCTTCCTTTAGGGGCTAACTTGTAACTTTTTTACCCATTTTTCCTTCCTTTATGTCTAACCCACATTCTTGTTGCAACTACTTTACCCATAACTAATAAACTCATAATTTTTTTGTTACAACTACTTTACCCATAACTAGTAAAATCGTAATTTTTTTGTTACAACTACTTTACCCATAATTAACTTCTTGTTGCGACCACTTTGAGTAGCAAACTTCTCAAAGAATTTCTAGAGTCTTCTAGAATAAATGACTTATTGTTGACCTTCTAGGAGTTTCTAGATTATTCTTGAGGGTCCTCCAATATTTACAAAGCCATATCTCCTCAAACATAAGGATCCACGTGACGTACCACCCATCACCAAAAATGATATGACACATACTATCCATCTATGATATTCTTACTTTCAAATCCAATGACCTTCATGTCTTTATTACTTGATCAACTGTGGGTTCCATAACCACACCTTCGGGGCTTCATGTAGACTACATCAAATGCACCCAACACATATGCTAACATCAACCAATCCATCAATGAAAAATAACTCACCATCAATATCAACCACATCTGTAGAGATTCCAGACTTCTCCAAGGGTTGACATCAATGACAACCAACTTTCCAAACCAACTTTCCAACAATCTCTCCAAGAGTTGACATCAATGACAACCAACTGTCCAACATCTTTGATCATTGGTCGACTACTCGATTGACAACTTCCTTGACTACTCGACTGACTAATGTAGAGATCTATTCAATTGCTTGATCATATATTTCCAAATGTAGGTCGATCACCCAACAAATTAAATCTTGGAGAAGTGTGATGAACCATAAATGCTTTATGTTCCTGTTGGTCCTAAAGTCTGCACTTGACTGCTAAAGGGCATAGCTATGCCACCTCACATTATGAATGGTTGGTTTTTTTATTTATGGGTCGGTTAGAGGGTTGGTTTACCAAGACAGGAGCATGGTTGCGTTCAGCAAATGACATATATGAGGGTCCTCCTTGGCTGGTGGTACACTAAGGACAGACAAGTGAGACAATAAAGGTAAGAAACAAAGGAAAACAACAAACCATTCAATGAAAAATCTGTTGCTAGAAGTTTAAGTATTAAATTATCATTTAAAGGCATTAAACATGTACCAAAAACATAGTTACTCCCACAAGTTGAAATAAAAAAAACCAATCTTCATCAAAGCATAGCTATTCTCACAGGTTGCAAATTAATAAAGACAAGTTATATAATAACTAAAGGAAAAAAAATGTACTTTGCACAAATCAAAACTGTATTCAAGATAAGAGAAACACATACAAATTTGGACAAAAACACACTGTCATCAATAATATATTCACTAGGTAGAGATATTTAATCCATGTACAGAATAGGTCCAACCAGTTGTTGTATTGATCTTTTTCTCCAAAAAACCGAACCCTTCTCACATACAGAGAATGCCTATTTATCAAATATGTAGAGGTCCTTGACCAGTGTGGAACTCAGGCTTAGCTCTACACATCAGTTGTAAAACAATGTATTAACTTAACTAAAACATACTGTTGGAGTATATTAATGTATAATATAAACTTGACTTAATAAAAGAGGAGTGGTTCTTATCACACATAAAAGACCACTTATTATGCCTGAATTTAAAAGAGTTTTGCAATTGAACAACTAGAAATTGCTACTAGTAATGAAAATAGACTGATGCTATGCTGAAGAAAACTGAGATTTGATAGAAAATGACTAGGAGAGACAAAAATGTGTTTTGTATTGAGCACTCGCATGTATGCACGTTGTTGGAGACCACTAGAGATAATTGATGTGTTGGCAGTGTTTTTCCCCAACTTATCTTCTAGAGGAAAGAAGCAAGTCATCTGGCATTTTCCCAGATTCTTTGATATTCTTTCTACATTCTATATTATAGCTTCTCGAGTTCCTTGGTTCTGGCATTGCAAGGTCCATATTCCAGAACTTTTGTTATGTACCTATTAGCTATCATTGAACTACTGCCATATGATAAATCTAATGACGTGGACTGGCTCGACGTTCCCTGGTTTGGCGCCTTTTCCAAACTTCAAAATATGCCATTAACAAAGATATGTCACTTCATAAATTCGGCATTCGGGCATTCTTGAATGCAAAGTATTCATATCTCCCGGAGGCCTGGACTCATGGAGTCATTAACCACCACTTATCCTAATTAACCTAAGATTAAGACTTTAATCATTAAATATTTTGGGAGTTCGGGACTCCGTCTCTTCATGGTTCGGGACTTCAGGAGACTACACCTGCTCTTGATAGAAATATCCTAGAGGACAATCTCCTAGATCTGACGTGACAACTTAACACCATAAATAATGACTTTGGAACTTCGTCGTTCAGGAGGTTTCAAATGCAGAGCTTGATATCCCAAAGAGACAACTTTCCAAATCTAACGTGGCAGCGTGATGTGAATTGATGATGTGTCACGGAAAGAAGGATGACATGTGTCACCTAGAATGGAGTAGATTTTGTACCAAAAATTCTTGAAACAAATGCCATGTGTCATCATCAGGACCGATTTGCAGGTGGCATGTGATATGTTTCGTCTTAAGGAAGGACCTACGTGAAAGGAACTTGGGAACTTTGGGACTTCGGTCTTCAACCTTCGACACTTTTGGAAACTATGTTAAATCTCGATCAAAATCCCCCAGAGGAAATTTACTTGGAGTGATCTGGCGGCTGTGACGTCATGACCGATGACGTGTCATGAAAATAAGGGTGACACATGTCACCTGGAATGGGGAAAATGGTGTGTTGAAATGATCAAAATGAGTGCCACTTTTTGGCGACCAATGGATTCCACGTGTCACCATGGATGAATGCTACATGTTAGCATAGATGAGTGCTACGTGTCTCCGGATCTTCAGGGTTCGGGGGATTTCAAACGAAAAGTATGTATAACTCCCGGAGGATCGGACTAGTAGAGTGACATGTCACGTAGGGACTTGGTAGTTTGAAGGCTTCAACACTTCAGGGCTTCGAAATTTTGGGATTCGGGAGATTTTGAGTGCTAACTGTGAATATATCCCAGATGGATAATCTCTCAGGGTGACATGTCAACATTTCGGGCCTCCGGTGATCTACGCTTGATATGAACTAAAACCTCTTGGATGGCTGATGTCCCAGATCTGACGAGGAAGTTTGAAGCTCTGGTGCTTTGGGGCTCCGACACTTTGGGGCTCGTGAGACTTAAACAAGGATGAGATCAGACACCTGAATGCCAAATTCCCGAAGTGAAGTTTGTATAAATTTGTGGTTCAACCTCGTGCCTTTTTGGAACTCCAAATGTATGAGAGTCGTTGATCTGAGTGGCCTATTCGATCTCCACTGTTTCAAATTTAACCTATTTGTTCTCACAATATTAGCCTGAAATTGACTTCTCTGAATTGTTTTGTTTTATCCACGGGTGTTCCCTGTGCATACAAAATACTTGGTAGACATGATGCTTTATCAATTAGTGATAAACATGATGACAAGTATTTTCAAACCAAATCACGACATGCAATTATCCTTCAAGAAAACATAAACAATTTGCGCAAAGAATCAATCAAGAAAGATAATGATGAAAACCAAGTCATTTAGCAATGGGAAACTAACTTGACCAACCAAAAGAGGAATGATTTTTATGAATGTGTACATAAAAGAGAGAGAAGGGACATGGGTGCATACTTAGGTCTCAATATTGGCTCCAACTGGGGATAACACTTCCCTATGAAGTGCTAAAAACAGTAGATCAGGTGCCTTACCTCTAAAAAACTCGCTCCCACTTATTGTAAATTACCTTTGTTTCTGTCTGTCAGCCATGTATATCTACTTCTACTGACATGTGCACTGTCTTCACCCTCTAATTCATTTTCATCTATATTTATAACCAAATCCTTTAAAACGGGATTCAACTCGCTATTCACATTTGACCTCAACTTGTTAATGAGTTTGCCACAAGTTTTTCTCGTTATGGCTTGTAATACATAATATTTCTCCCTCCTTCTCTGATGACTGTGCCATATTATTCAAACCTCCAGGTTTATTGTAACCAACCAAGACTTTCATTAGTGCAAGCAGGGTCCTTGTGACTTTTCCTTTGATGATTTGGCTTGACGTCAAGTTTTTTTGTCACGTGCGACTCTTGGATGGCACCCTAGACGTGATATTAACACATGATTGTGGAGGTTGTCGAGGGTGGTTTGGATCCATACTTCTCCAACTTCCACAATCAACCACAATTTCCATGTGCTTTACAAGCTATACCATGGTTTCAATTGTGGAACCACTCTAGGAGATTAACATTTGGGCGCTTTCTATTTCCGAAATGAGGTGTAAGTTGTCGATCAGTTTTGCAATCTGCGATTTGGGTGACCCCACTTCTTTATCACCTCTGCTCAAGTTTTATCTGTCTACCAATTAAAATACTTCTAACCATATTTAGATATGGCACCAATTTTTTCATGTCCTCGAAAAGAAGATCAAACTAGCAACACTAACATACCTGAGTGCCTTTGTTGGGCTATGGAGTCTTTATTCTCACACAAACTAAATAATCAAAAATGAAAAGGGAAAGAATCTATGGTACAAGAGGGACCTTCCCTCTGTCTTTCAAGAAAATTAGTGTTTCAAGAAGTGCCCATTTACTAGGCTTCCAAAAATCTCAGTATCATCTAGATTGTGGAGAACAAATGTATTATTGTCCACAACCTCAACCACTTTAAAAGAACCAAACCAGAGGTTATCGAACTTACGATGCTTAGAATTTTCTTCCCTTCTAGAATCCCACCTCAAGACCAAGTCTCCTTCTTGAAAGATCTCCTTCTTGGTTTTCTTATCAAAAGATGACTTGATTTTTCTTTGGCATGCCTCATTTATCTGATTCAGTGCTTCTCTCTTTTGTTGAACCTATATAATATGAAAGAGTCTCCTATGGATGTCATTTGGCTCCTCTATTTCTTCCTGTAGGAATTTTAGAACTGGCAGACCGAGTTGAGTAGGGAAGACATAATCTATCCCATAGACCAGCTGAAATGGAGAGGTTCACAAGGATCTCTTGTTGTTGACCCTGTTGACCCACAAGGCATACCTGAGTTTAGAGTCCCATGATTTCATGTTTTCAATCAACAATTTCTTGATGATCCTAATGAGAGTCTTGTTTGATGACTCGAACAACCCATTCCACTGAGGATAATAAGGCATGGAATGTGTTAAGGAAATGTTATGGCTGCCACAGAAGTCAATCATAGCTTTGGACTTGAATGTCTAAGAATTGTCTGTTATAAGCTTTCTAGGGTAGTCGAACCTAGGAAAGATATTGGTTTCCAGAAAATTCATAATCATCTTGTCAGTAGAATTCTTGGTGGGCACAACCTCGATCCATTTCATAAAGTAGTCAGTGGTGGTGAGAATCCACTTGTGCTTCCCACTAGAGGGTGGATTTATCTCACCTATGAAATCTAATCCCCATTGCTGAAAGGGGCCACTGGTAGTGATAGGTTTCAGGGGCAATGAGAGTAATTTATGTTTGCCTGCAAACTTTTGACATGCATTGCATGCCCTTACTATAGTAAATACATCTGAGAAAAGGGTGGGCCAGTAGTACCATGCCCTGAGGATCTTGAGGGTTGTATCTTTCCAATGTTGATGTCCTCCACAAACGCCCTTGTGCATATTTGTTGTGACTTGTTTAGCTTCATTTTCATCAAGACATTTTAATAGGATGACAATAGGATCTCTCCAGTACAGGTTCTGATTTAAAATGCATATTTTTATAGATTTTAATTTGAGAGACCTAGCCATCGTCTTCTTCAAATCTAGTGGAAATTCTAGGTGATGCAAAAAGTAAATAACATCTCTGTATCAAGGTGAAGAAGATTAATTTCCAAATGCCTATATGTTGTCTTGTACAGTCTGTGTCATGGGTGCATCAGATTGGGTGAAGGTCTAATGCAATTCCACCACCTTACAATTTGATTCTGATAATAACTTGGCAAGTCCCTACCCTTTAATCAACTTGGTGGGCTTTATGTGCAGGTCATATTCCAACAATTTGACAATCTATTTCCCTCTTTTCCCTTCACTTTCTAGCTAGACCAGAACCTCTTTGACACTACTTCTAGGAACATAGGTTGTTATGCTAGACTATAACACATACACCCTGAAGGATTTCAACGCTTTGAACTGTGCATAGGCCTACTTTTCTAGAATTTCATACTTCAGCTCAGCATCGCGAAGAGATTTTATGAAAAAGGCTATGGGATGTTCATTCCCTTCTTGATTCTTTTGCAGTAGCACGACAACAATGGTTTCCTTGAAGGCGAAAGAAAAAATAAAGAACTCTTTGGCATAGTTAGGGCTGACTAATACAGGGGGCTTCAACCAAAGCTTGTTTGATCCTTTGGAATGTTGATTTTTCCTCTTGTGACCACTTGATGACAACATATTTCTTCAACATGTTGGTGATAGGCCTTATGATTTCAGCAAAGTTTGGCACAAAACACCTTAAAAAATTAATTCTGCATATAAAAGGATGAATAGACTTCTTGTTTCTAGGGATTGCAATTTCTTGAATGGCCTACACTTTCGTAGGGTCTATTTTTATACCTCTCGTTGATATGATGTGGCCTAGGAGTTTACCTTCTGGCATAGCAAAGTGGGACTTCTTGGGATTCAAAGAAATCCCATACCTTCGGCATTTTCGGAAGATTTTCTCAAGGTGTTGTAAATGCTCATCATCTAATGTGGAGAAAATGGTGATGTCATCCAAATATATAACCATAAATTTGTCTTTCTATCCCATGAAGGATACATCCATATCCCTCTCAAAGGTGGCCCCTACGTTCATCATCCCAAAGGGCATCTTGTCATACATGAATGTCCCCCATGGGGTGCTAAGTGATGTTTTTTCTTTTTCTTTTTCACATACTGCTATCTGGTTATAACCAAAGTATCTGTCCAACAAAGAAATTTTGTGGGAACCTACTAACCTTTGCAAAATATGGTCCATCTTGGGCAGGGGGTAATTTTCTTTTAAGGAACACTTGTTGAGATTTCATAAATCCACACAAAAGAGTATTTCCCCACTCCTTTTTCTCATAGGTACCAATTTGGCCACCCAATATGAGTACCTCAAGGGCACAATAATTCTGGCATCTAGCATTCTTTTCAGCTCTTTTTCAATTATGGACATTAGCATGGGATTAAATTTCTTGATATTCTATTTGAATGGCTTAGAACCAGCCTTCAGAGGGATCTTGTGTTGGATGATGTCAGTGTAAAATGTCTTCAAATCCTCATATGACCATGCAAAAATATCAGTGAAATTTTTCATGAGGTTGATGTGCCTATCTTTTTGTTCTATAGGTAGTGCCTTGGACAATCTGACTATTTTGAGGTTTTCAACAATCCCAATGTTGCATTCCATCACTTATTCTTATTGATTTTTTATGGAAGCTCCTATGGAGACATCATGACTGTCAAATAACCTTTCCAATGGCACTAGACCCCTAGGATGTGGTTTGTTTTGAGTTCCACAATGTTGTGGCTTGCCACTTTGTTCAACAACTATGATGTTTGCTGATTTTCTGATTCGTCATCTTCACCCTCTTGATCTATTGAGATACTAGAGAATTCTTCATTGGTATGTAGAAATATTTGTAGTTCCAAATCATCACTAAAGATTTTCCAGTGATTTATGTTGTTTGGTATGACTTTCCTATGTCTAACTTCCACCTGATACTTGATATTTGGGCCAATGGGAGGTCTGAAGATGTTGGTAGCCAATGCCAAAGAATCTACCTTCTGATTTGCCTCTCTAGGAATGAAGGAGATATTAAATGCCAGAAAGAAGTTGTCAACTGGGTCCCACACCTCATTCCAGTTTTGTTTGAGCCTATGTTTCTTATCTTGATAGATGTTTTTGACTTGATTGATGATTAACTCAGAATCACCAAAAAATATCAAACTTTGAAGGACCATGTGTTTGGAAGCCCTCAATCCGATCACCAGAGCTTCATACTAGGCTATATTGTTAGTAGTCTCGAATTCCATCTTATAATAGATCGTTATAACCTCTTGCACAGGGAAAATGAGGACTATACCAGCCCCAAAACCTTCTTTTGATGAAGATCCATTCAAATACATTTTCCACACTTTGTTCTGTTGATATGTTAGTGATTAATCTTTGCAGTTGCTGACTGTAATTTCTAGTTCCTCATATTTTAGATGAAAAACAGATGAGTCAATGTCTTCCTCAACAACATAAATTGGGTGATTTCTCAGATTCAGATGGTCTCTATTGATATATACCAATATGACCTCCTTGTATAGACTCTTGTGTTCTCCCCCAAGAACATGTATGGTGGCATCTGTGAGGTCCATTTGTAATGATCCTCCAACCTTCCTGGCCCATGTCTAGGACAAAATCACACCAAACTTGGGGGGAATTTCAACCACAATGATGTCCATCACTACACTCTTCATGGGCATCTGTGCCAAAGAAACCACCAAGTCTTTTATTAATCCCAAACATTTGACTTTTTTGGAGTCAAAGGAGTAAAGTTCTTGATAGGGCTTGGTGATCTCTAGACCTAGTTCCTCCATTACAACCCTAGGCATGACATTGTGTGAGGCACTTGAGTCCATGAGACAGTTATGTAGGATCTTGTCATGGAAATTTAGAGATATGTATAATGGTGGAGAAGCATCAGATCCATCCTCTATGTGTGGGCCCACAGTAATGGTTGGGTTCTCATCCCGCAGACTGATTACATAAGAAGTTACAACAAAAGTAGGTGGTTGCAGAACCTTCATAATGGATTGTTTGAAAGGTTCACTTTTCAACAATTCTAAGAGAGGTATAGGGATCTTGATATTTCTCAAATCATGCTCTAGGATCAAAGATTATTGTGGCCTATCATATTCATTTACATCAGGAAAAACAAGTTTAAATGGAGGAGGTTGGTGAGCTTTAGCCAATGCACCCTTGCTTGGATTTGGATTGGGGGGAACTTCTGTTTTTCTATTCTGATAAGAGGTGGTGGCTTTGGGAGCGCATATTCTAGGCCTCAATTCATATTTCTTTTGGGGCTAGCCTTGAATAACTCCCTCTTCCCCTATCTCAATATCAAATTGATCTGACAATTGTGCTACCTCATAATCTTGCTGCGTTAAGTGACTGATGTAAAGATATGTTTCTTTGAAAAGTACAACAACATCACTATCTGAATCCATCTCCTCAATCTAATTTTTTTGGAAAGGGGGTACTAATATTTGGTCATCAACATTCCTCTCTCTCTGCATTATCCGAGCGACATCATTCGGCCTTCTAAACTAGTTTGGATTTCTGTTCCCAACCCCTTTAAAAGCTAGGTTTGGTTGTCTAGATTCCCATTTCATCTTATCTATTTCATATGTCAAATCCTTCAAAGTTTTGGTCATTTCATCAAGTTTAGGATCAGATGTGGCTGAGTTACGGGAGGTAGGGGAATCCTCTCTTTATTTCTTCTTGTCCTTTTCAGATCTAGTCTTTAACCTCTCTTATGCTAAGATGTTGGATTCAAACTAAATGGATCCTTGTTGCATGGACAAGAAGGTGGTGTATCTTCTATCCCTCAAAATAAGAGAGAATTCTGCATCAAATGCATTTTCATAAGTGACCTTGGCAGAGGCTTCAGTTGGTTTTATCTCATCTTGGATCCTACCATACATCTTGTTGAATCTCTTGTTGAAGTATGAAATAGACTCACCATTCTTTCTCTTAAGGGCCCCAAACTCAGTGATGTAATACAGATAATCCCTTCTACCTCCCCATTTCTTTATGAAATATTCATCTAATGCATCGATATCTGCAATGGAGGCTGAAGGGAGGCCCCAAAACCATTTTCTTACCTCCCTATCAAGGCTTTGTACGAAAAACCTCATCCACACATCTGCATAATCAATGTTAAAGTTGTCTACAAAGTTGTAGAAGGATATCAAATGTTCCTTAGATGTGACATCCCCTTCCCCATTATATCTTGGTAAATATTTCATGGAATCCATGGCTAGGAGTGCATGTAAGTCTACATGAAAACCTAGGGGTGCATATCTGGCAACAATTATGACATTCATCCTGTTAGCAGCCATTGCTTGGGAAATAGGAATCTGAATATTTATTTGAGCTACAGGGGTGGATGTTGGACTGGATGATCAATCAAAGGTAGGATTTGAAGGTGTTTGCGGTTTCTTGGAATTGTGACTCTCGGGGCTATAAAATTCAAGCTACTTGTGAAAATGGACAAAAGTAGATTCTTTAGGTGCAGATTTACCCTTGGGGGGTAAGGTATATCTCTGATCTAAGGTGGATTTTCTTAGTTTCCTTTCTGGATTAGAGACTATTGTGTCCTTCTCGGGGTTGGGATGAGCCTTAGTGGCTTTGATGTGTTGAGATTTGGATCTCTTGAGTCCTTTCCTAGGAGCCAATATTTCTTTAGTGAAGTTTACTCAGTGGAGTTGCCAGGTGAAAGATGACAGTCTGAATGTGTCCAATATAGGTTAACCATCAAAGTTCAGATCTGATCATTGTCTTTCTCCTAGGGAAATATATTTCATTACTCCATTCCCTGACAACAACGCCAACACACCTACCACACTTAGAGGGGGGGGATGAATGAGTGTGGGGATCCTTTTCCCAAAACTTCCCTCTTACAAAAAACTCATTAGTTAGCATTTGGAATTTACTCATTACTCATTGTTGTCATTAATAATCAATTAGATGTGAATACATATCAGCAATATATCATCAACAAATCATCTCCACAAGGAACACAAGATGTATGTATAGTTTTTCTTTTTATTATGGACTTCAATCTGGGGGTTTTTCAGCAAGAAATGAATAGAGTACAACTCTACAAGAAAATCAGATATATAATGCAAAACTTAGCTTACACCCTCAACACCAACTAAGATGAGGCAACAATCCTCAAGAGATATCAATCTGTACCATAAACAAGTGCATCAACCATGCACCAACCTGAGCCAAACAACCTGTAATCAACCTGTACCATAAACAAGTGCATCCAACCATGTACCAAGTATATACCAATCATGTGTCAAATACTCATAAAAAATGACTCATCAATATGTACCAACATCATCAACTATACACCTCATGTATGTGCCAACTCATCAACTGCTTGTCTCAACCATGACTAGTTTTGGATTAGTCAACAACCCTAACTTGAAATAATCATAACTTTGTACCTGTAATGAATAAATATCTGAAACTTGTTATAACCCTATAATTTATAGGATCAACTGGTGACTGAAATGTTATCACCTTAGTGTTTTTGTTTGTCAAATGATTTTCTATTCTGCAAATAATTTGAGAAAAAAGAAAAAGAAAAGAAAAAGAAAAAGAAAAAGAATAAAAGAGGGCATAAAAGAAATTCAATAGAGCCCCATGCAATAACAATGATTTGGTCCATACAGTTTAAGCATGGCCAAGTCCTTTTAAATTGATGTTGATAGGAGTAGTGAATAAGCTTGGCTAAACTGTTTAATCTTAGCCAAGTGATTTAGGTTAGCTAAGTGAATAAATTTGACCAAACTGTCTAATCTTGGTCAAATAACCCCAGGATAGAGTAATTTCTTAGTCCAACAATTTAATCTGGGCTAAATGTCATAGGTAATTAGGTTAGAGCATAGGGTAGTTTTCTTTATCTCAATAAAACAATCATGATGATCGATGTTGAACCATATCTTTGAGGTTTAAAGGATTGATGTCTAACCCCCCATGGTGATAAAAACAGGGAAAGCTTGGGAAAACCCACATAATACACTTATCCTAATTTTTTGGGACAGATACGATTTCACGCTCACAGACTAAAGATAGCGCACAGATGAACGACTGAGAGGCCGACACTTAGATCTACGATTAACAAGCTTTTCTGAACCCCCCCGACCATTCTACCTTTAATGGTGGGGGGGGGGGGTCCTAGAATCGGAGATAACAAAGGCTAAGGTGCCAGTGCTTTCATCAATGGTTGAGATTGAATTCCAGACCCCCCTGACCATTATGATTTTAACGGTGGGGGGGGGGGGGTCTGAAATGTGGTTTAAACATCGTGGACAGATCTACAGTCCAGGAACAAGCACGCTGATGGATGACTCATGGTGTTTTTCGGACCCCCTGGACTGTTGTGTTTTTAATGGAGGGGGGGGGGTTCGGAATGGAATGTTGTTTTTGGAAGGCCCCTATCTCTACGTGGCAGGAATCCATTAGTTTAGAATCCCACCTCTTATTACTCTCTAACATACCCCGTCACCCTATGAAATCATTTTCCACCTTTTTCCCTAAGGGTCACGTATCATAACTCTGTCAGTCCATTCCCATGTTCACCCATTACAAATCCCTTCACCGTGATCACTTCCCCCAATCAATACCCATCACATCACCCAGCCGTATTCACCAGTCATTGTCACCTGCCATCTCATGCTCTAAACGACCCATTGGCCATTTATTGCTGGCTAACTTATCTGTTATCTTGTTGATCTGTCCCCCGCGCCCAATGGGTATCTGTTTGCTAAAAAACTACCTTCTCCCTTCATTCCCCCATCATTTACCCTATCACTGCACCACATAGTATTTTTCCCCGTTTCCTCTCCATTTCAGTCAATTGTCCAAAGCCACAGTCATCCCCGCTAACTTTTGTTTTACTTGCAGGTATTTTTGATAGTGATGGTGCCAAAATAAAAGAAAGAAGAAGAAGAGGAAAATCATTTCCTCCCACCTCCTGGTTATCTAGACAGGATTCATTTGGTCGATAAAGACTATTTAATTGTAGACACCAGATGTGAATTCAACATCGCAGATTTACAGTCATGACTAAACGACATTTTCTTAGACTAGAGTGATGAAATTGGAATCTGGAAATCAAACCTTCCCCTGTATCTTTTCCCCCAGGTTCACCATTTCCCTGAATTCACCCTCAAATGCCAAGCTCACTACATTCTCGACCAGAGAGTCGTAGTATCTTCATCAGGAGAGAATCTATTTTTTATTACACCTGAAGCCATCGATCAGATGATGTAGATACCCAGAGTTGAATTCACATCCCCTTTCAATCTTGAAATCATCACATAACTTTACCAGAAATTGTCATTCCCCCAAAGAGCTCAGATTTTCGAGATTTTTCTCCCACAGGACACTCAGTTCCACAAGAAAAATCCCCCATATCCTTCCTCCATGTTCTCAATGAAGGGAAACCAGGTCATATCGTTTCTCTATTCTCTGTTGGGGTATTTTTCAGATCAATGGGTGGATGAACCCATATTGAATTTTCTTTCCATTTTCTCCACCGATGAGAGATCCACCACTTAGTTCGACTACAGCGCTTTCCTGGTGGACAATATTCATGAACAATTCTCAAATTTCACCACAGAGGGAATGTTCTGGTATTCCTCAATATTGGCTTACATGTTCACTTTATTTCAAGTGGACAAATTATCCTTTTCAATGCAGAAGATGGATGAAGACGGAAAGCCGCAGGTGGTGGCAGCGTGGACTTCACTACTCAGGAAAAATTCTACAGAATTCAATTTCAAACAGTTTATTGAGCAATTTTATCATCCAGTGGTGAGCATAATCATTGGTAGACCCGAACCAAGAATAAACAAGTAGATTCTGAGGATCTTACACCTCTCGGATATTGCTAAAACTGGCGATTGGTATCTTTACCAAAACCACACCGAGATCAGAGTTTATGGATGCGAGTTGGCTCCATACAAACTGCCCAAGTACCTACCCGTGATGATATTTGCTCTAGAGTACATAAGGAAAATGATTAACTCAGATGACATACATTTCATGTCTCTGAAAAAGAAGCAACAACTTAGAATCAAAGGGAAAATAGGATCTTTCATCTGCAATAGCCGAGGTGCCGGGGAGGCAACAGACAGACTGTTGAAGGAAATGAAGTTTTTTGTCAGTTTCACATGGCACTATGACCCATGAGGGATAATTTCAGAGATGAGGATTAAAAATAAAAACATTCCATTTGTTCATACACCTAATCCTGAGATAGAAAAATTCACAAATCAAACAGAATGGGAGTTGAACACTCTGGTTGAAATAGGACAGCAGGACCGTTCGGTCACTATCTCAAAGAAAACTACACCATAGGTTCCCAAGGAGAAAAGACCCAGGAAGGATACTTCACCTTCCATTATTGAGGTCTCAGCTGAATATTTCCAATAGCATACCAAGAGGCCAAAAACCAGTCATGCACCTAACATGGCTGGTGAAAAGGGAATCCAATCCACCTCAACTATGAGAGATGATCAGTTGCTTCTTAGTACAAGCAACAAATAGATCATAAATATAGTGTTGTCCAAGAAACCCACTGATTCTCCACCAGTCGACCCGCCGAGCAAAGTAGGACCAAAGTTGAGTGTTTTTTAGAAGTATGATATGGTCAAAAAGAAAAATCAGATGCTTACCAACAGTACTTATGCTTAGTTCTGGAAGCAAACATCAACTGCACAACACAGACTATTGTCTGCATTTGACACTGAGAAGGGTAGAATGCACATGACATTTCTGCAAGCACAGGTGCCAGATCCGAAAGTAATCACCAACTACAAAAGGGCAACATTTGAATTTCAGACTAAAGATGTGCATCCTGCTGATCAAATGGATCTGCACAGGCAAACTGGAGAAATGGTTTTCTCCACGTTGGAAAATGATTCTACTGCTGCCTCTAAGTTATAGGTATCTCTGAGTAATGTCCAGACACAACTAAAATTCAAAAATATATCATCCTTTGCAAAGGATAATAGAATTAATACGTTGGAAGAACTGGTCCTCAAGATCGGGTATGATCCCTCGAATGTGAAAGAAGTCGAGGAGATGCTTAAAAAGAAAAATGTTGATATAGCATCTCTGAGGAAATAGTTGAAACTTCCACCAACAGAAGATTCACAGGAAAAGGAGATAGCTGAGATAGAAGGGGAAAAGGACGATATGCTCAAGCTAATCATGGAGCAAAATGCACAATTGAAGGAGATGGAAGTAGAATTGGAAAAACTAGTGAAAGAGAAGGAACAGTCAAAGCCCATGGAAGTCATTCCATTGAGTGTAGTTCCACTCACAGGAGTAAGCACAGTTTCTGCGGCTGAAATTCCCTCAGCATCTCCATTGACAACTCTGGAGAAGATAGGTGAAATCAATGGAAGAGATGAATTTGCAAGAGACAAAGATCAGTAGACTAAAAAAGGATATTGAGAATCTTCAAGAACTCAAGTCATCCTACCAAACTAGCTACTCCAAGGAGAAACAAACATCAGACAATATCAAATAGGAATTGCAACATCTTCAAAAGCAAACAGTGGTAGGCAAAACACTTGCAGAGGTCAAGGAAAGTGTCTGGTTGGATATCACCAAATCCATGAATGAAATATGGCCGATGATACAAATCATGTTCAAGCAAAACGAAATAGTGCAAAGAATCAAGGAGGCTATTGAGAAGATAAGAGCAGAACTGTGAGAGATGCCCACAAAAGCTACCGAGATCATCGAATTCCTAAATTCCAAAACCAGAGAGGAGCTAGAGGATTTGAAAATTAAAGATACGACAAAGACCGTCCTTGAGGTCAAGAGGTTACTGACCAAAAGAGGCCTGATGCTACAGCTGGAGGAAAAGGTCTAGACCATGGACATAGGAGTGCAAAGGTTTTTCAGCAAGATTGAAGCTCTGCAGAAGAAAGGTCTTCTTGGTTTAAGAGTCATAAATGACAAGTTAATGATGCTTGTTGATTATAAAAAGAAACTATCCACTGTGGCTAAAGATAGCTCGAAATTCTCAGGAATACAAGGCAGTATAACAGGCAAGGCATTCTTAGATGCTTTACAATTAGACATTAGCATGCAGCATGAGATCTGTTACATCTTCATCGTCAAGCCAACTTTTGCTAAGTACATAGAGATGGATAAAGTATACCAAAGATTACTCAAAGTAGTCGTTCCCAGTCACCTTCAATGGGAAGAGCTTTGCAGTCTGATCGAGTAGGCGTTGAGGTGTCCAAGCCTAGTCATCTATCTAGTCAGACGAGGTCATGCAGAGGCCTCACCAACGGTTCACCCCAGAAATCAGCATGAAGTTTCAACACATCATCAAACAATTTCCTAAATTTTTGTATATTGTTAAGTTAGTTAGCTAAATTTAGATTTTCCATGTCCTGATATTTAATGATAGGATCGTATGTAATTTTGATTATAAATACTTCAAACTTTGAAGTACTGATGGTTGACCTTTACACCCTGCAAGCTAAAAAGACTGTAATTTTTATCAAGAGATCTTCCAGTAATACAAAGAGACGTTTCATAGGATTATCACATGTTATTCATTGGTGATGTTTTATTTTCTATGTTAAATGTTCTTCTCGCTCAGTTGTCATATTTTTTTTCTAATCTAATCTTTTAAAAGTAACACATGTTGCAGGATTTATCTTTGTATACCCTGTTTTGGCTTTGCAAGATCTTTATGTTTGTCTTTCTGATATTACAGTGAAGAAATTCTTAAATGCTTCTTTGCTTTAATTGATATTCTCATCTTTTCTGCTATTCATCACTTTACTGCTAAAGAATCCATTGAATGCATTATCTATTTCTGTGAAAAGAATCTTTTATTTTCTATTTGGATATCTATCTTTATAATATAGACCCCATAGCCCAACGGAGGCATAAGCCCTTTTCAGCCAGCTTAACAAAAACAACAAACATTTTCAATCTTATTTTATTTTATATAACTAGCCTAATATATTAAAGTTAAAACATAGCTAAATCATACAAAGAGATCCCTCTCTGAAACTGCTAGGGCTAGATTCCAGTTTTTAAGTGGTTGGATAAAGTTACCTCTTGTAAATTTCTTCTACTCTGACAACCTCTGGGAATTTACAGAGCATTAACAAAACTGATACACAATTTAACTCAGTGTTTTTTATGCAATTCCTCCAGGTGTCACTACTTGGAACCTCTCATAAAAGGATTTATAGAAAAAATGGCATACCTTGTTGAATTTTGGCTTATTCTAGAGAGCGAACTTGTAGAGAGTGCCCCTCACAGAATATTTGTTTAATAGATATACAATTTTTAAAAAGAATACTACAGAATGTACTCTAAACAACACAATTTGTCTCACTGAATTTGGATCTTTTATGAAGAAGTTATGACATTTTTAACCGAAACACCTGTTTTAAACTAGTTTCAGGACTAGCCACAAACCCTATTTTCAACGGAGTGTATCTCCAAAAATAAAACGACCCAGAAGCTGAATTTTTTACCACAGATACTTGGATATGTTTCCTCAATTTCATATCAATATCATATTCTGAATCATTACATAAAAAAATTATTGTTAAAATGGTGAGATGACTTGTAAATAACATACCTTAGAAAGCATCATGAAAAGAATTTATCCTCCCTTGAATTCCGGCCCTCTTTTCTTCACCTTCCCTCAGAAATTTGGCTTAGATATCCTTTGGTTACCTAAGTCACATATATATATATATTCAATATGCTCAAGTGTAATATGAAATGAGAGATCCTTGCCTCTTATTTATACTCTCCATCTTCTAGGTCACTTAACCCATTTCTAGGTCGCTTAACCTATTTCTAGGTCACTTAACCCATTTCTAGGTCACTTAACCTATTTTCCTCATTTTTAGGGTTAACCACTTTCCATAATTAGAAATTTCTCCATTAATTTATCATTTCAATATTCCTCCTTGACTTTGTCACCTCACTTTATCATTTAAATAATCTTCTTTGATTTTGTCACTTCACTTTATTATTTAAATAATCCTTCTTGACTTTGTCACTTTACTTTATCATTTAAATAATAATTTCTTCTTTTAGGTCACTTTCACTTCTTTGACCTTGGGGGATTCAAGCCTTCATATGGGGGTCCTTCATCTTCGTAAGGCCATAACTCTCAAACCATGAGGAGTCATGTGACATTCCACATACCACCCGAAATGGCATGACAAACACTATCCATCTAGGATAGTTTCACCAACAATTTCCTTGATCTTCATCTCATTATTCCACATACAAGAATGGGTCCTCCAACCATTCTTCTAGGATAACTCAATCCACAAAGCGTCTTCCCGTGAGGGATTTCACCACAAGGGGACCACTTTGGAGTTCATCCATTTGTACACCTTATCAATCATGATAAGACAATAATGAGAGCATGGGTCCTTCAACCATTCTTCTAGGATAACTCAATCCACAAAGCATCTTCCCATGAGGGATTTCACCATAAGGGGAACAATTTGGAGTTCATCCATTTGTGCACCTTATCAATCATGATAAGACAATAATGGGTCATCTATACATTTTTCCAACAATGCATCATATACCAATGAAACCATATCGATCCATCTTCATCATGTATCAATGACAACTCATTGATCCATCTTCTTCATCTATGAATTCTCATCAAGGACAATACATATTACATTACATCAATAATCAATCAGTCAATCACTTGACATCAATCAATCAAACCATCGGCATCAGTGACAACATGATCCAACAATCTCCCCCTATGGCATTGATGGCAATACCAATATTGATGTCAACACCAATTACCAATTATTGATTTCAACATGTAGATTAGGCATGCTCTACATCAATAGTCAATGTGATTATCTCTCCCAATCAATAATCATCAATCACATCAATGTGACTATCTCTCCCCCTTTGACATCAATGGAAAAGGGACATTTTTCTCTTGGGGTTTCTCCCCCTGCTTGAACCTTCCTTGGGGTTGCTCCCCCTGTCTGAGTGCCTTTGATATTCCTTTGAATAATCTCTCCCCTTTTGAACAAGTGATATCACTCTGATGTAATGTTGAAAATACATCGAACATACTCCCCCTATGACCATCACTCCTCTTGGAATTATGCCTATGTGCTCTTTCTTCAAATATAGGGATCTTTTCTAGGTATGTATCTAATAAATATCTCCTCCTAGAATCATGGGAAGAAGAATGACTTCCCCTATGGGTATGAAGACCCTATAGTCTCTGCGAGATGAACAAAATGCTACCATATTACAATCCTTGGACCTATTCATGCATCAAACTCATGCTATACCAAGCATAATGAAGAAAAATATATGTCAACAATGAAATAAAGAATCATGAGAAAAATATCAACCAAGCACAGCCTATACAGAAATGTGTACTCATCATGCACAAAACCTATGTACATCAACATCATACAAAGTGTCAAAAGATATCATCCATGGAATGTATCAACCATATGCCTCTATCAACATGTCAACATGTGCATCTACCAATATGCCAACCATGTGCATCCACCAATATGCCAAACAAGTGTCATATCACTAATCATTTGTCTCTACCATTAACCAAATGCCTCAATCATCAAATTCCTCATTTACCAAAATATATGCTAATCAAGTAATATCAATGCTGTACTTTTATCCAAGTACTCATCATCCAAACATATAACAAACATGTACATCAACATGTATCACTACTTTTACCAAGCAATTATGCCTCAATAGATCAATGACATCTCTAGCTATCATCATCATCATATAACCCAATATAGACTCATGAAAACCTGCATCAAACAGTATGAGAACCTGCAATAAAGAGTTATACCATCACATCAAACCGCAATCCATGTGCATAGCCCTTTTCCTTAGGCTTCACCACATATACGTGGCATGTTGCACAGATAGCTTGCGTATGTACATGACCTATACAAGGTCATCATGCGTATGTACGTGATTGATACCACTGTCACCCACGTATGCCTTAGTAGATGACATTTTTGAACTTCCCTTCAGTCTTTCATTTTTTTCTCGTTGCTCTGTCTTCTTCACCCACTTCTGTATATTTCCATACTCCTCAGAACTTAAGCTCTAAGCATCCATATTTTCAAACATGTCTCCCTTCCTTACTTCATTCCTTCTTCTAGTCATGTTATTTGAATTCCTCATCATAGACTTTCTTCTTGAGTTCCATCACTCCTAGGATTTGTGGCCAAATCCACTACAACTGTAGCATCTCATGGTGTTACAATGAACAACATTGTGTCCTACTTGATCACATCTCCAACACCTTATGGTGTTATGAAATATTCCATTATATATTCTTTCATAAGATCTACATTTAAAATAGCTGTGACCATATTCACTACATGAAAAACAATGACCATGAAAAATAATTTTATACCTTTTCTTTGGTGTCCCAAAGATAGCTTCTTGATGTCATCCTTGCTTTGTTCTTTTGAAATTTTCCTTGCCTTGTGTAGATGGTTTCTTTTCAACATTGTCTTCCTTCTTTGATGGACTTACCCCATGCTTCTTTGAGGTTCTTGCTTCAGCATGTGTAGCTTCTTCTTTTTATCCAAGTCCTGATTTATCACATGATGATCTTTGACTTTCCAAGATATCATCCAAGATTAGTGAGCTATTCAAGAATTTATTTGACTTCTCCACTTTCTTTCTAAGATCAACAATTTCAGCTTCTAACTTACAACATGACTCTTCCTTTTCTTTTATTTGATTCTTCAATAGTTCTTCTATTCTTTTGGCTTCTTCAATTTGGGTCTTGAGATGGACAATGATTTCAAACTTTTTCTAATCTCATCATCTACATTCATATCTTCTTTTCCATTCTTTAGTCTTGTGATCTCTTCTTCCTTTTCTTCTAATTGAGTCTTATTGCTCTCTTCTTGTTCTTTGAGCATTTCCTTTCATTTCAAGGTGTGCCTTAGAATACTCCTAAGAAAATTCTTAGTATTATCCGAAAGATTGTTATAGTCTATATAATAATGATCATCTCTATATCTATATAAACCCTCTTCAACTTCCTTTTGAAGTTTTAATATATTTTCTTCTATTCTTTTCATGGGATAATTACCATCAAACTTTACACAAACTGTTTCTAGATCTTCTTCTTCACTTGTAGAGAAAAATTCATCATCATCATTGCAATCAAGATTTTTTGAGGGTTATTTACCTTGATTTGAAATATCTTCATGATCTTCCTTTTTGCCAATATCAACACATAATTATTTGCCTTCATTTGAAATGTATTCAAGATCTTCCTTTGTCTTATCATCACTTGATTCTTTATCTTCACTTGAAATGTTTTCAAGATCACATTTAAAAATAATACAATCAAGGGTTTTTGGAGATTCTTTACCTTTAATGATCTTGATGGAGTGATCTTCAATATCTTCCTTCTCCTTCTTTCTTTGATATGTCTCCTCTAGCTTTAGCCATAGATCCTTGGTGGAGGTGCATTGTCCCATGCTTTCATTGATAGGGCTTGAGAGTCCACTAAGAATGGTCTTGAGCGCAAATGCATCATTCTTCTTTCCTTCCCTTTGAGCTGAAAAATTTGACTTGTTCTTCAAGGGAATTGATCCACCAATGGTTGCATTCCAAATAGTTGCTCCCATTATCTTCAAATGTAATCTCATCTCTATTCTCCAAGTAGAATAGTTTTCCTCATCAAGGATTTGAACTTCATCATCCATTTGTGTGTCTATGGATATCCTTCAATATTGTTAAGGATTTTAGTGAAGGTTGTCTCTGATACCAATTGTTGGACACACCTACCACACTTAGAGGGGGTGGGGGGTGAATGTGTGTGGGGATATTTTTCCCAAAACTTCCCTCTTACACAAAACTGATTAGTTAGCATTCAACATTTACTAAATAATCATTGTTTTCATTCATAATCAGTTATATGTGAATACATATCAGGAACATATATCAACAATATATCATCAACAAATCATCTCCACAAGGAACACAAGATGTATGTACAATTTTTCTTTTTATTATGGACTTCAATCCGAGGGTTTTTCAGCAACAACTGAATAGAGTAGAACTCTACAAGAGAACCAGATCTATAATGAAAGAATCAAATTACACCCTCAGAACCAACTAATATGAGGCAACAATCCTCAACAGATATCAATATGTACCATAAACAAGTGCATCAACCATGCACCAACCTGTGCCAAACAACCTGTAATCAACCTGTACCATAAAAAAGTGCATCCAACCATGTACCAAGTATATAAAAATCATGTTTCAACTACTCATAAAAAATGACTCATAGATATGTACCAACACCATCAACTATACACCTCATGTACGTGCCAACTCATCAACTACTTGTCTCAACCATGACTAGTTTTGGATTAGTCAACAACCCTAACTTGAAATAAGCATAACTTTGTACCTGTAATGAATAAATATCTGAAAATGATATACAATGTTCTTCAATGTTTTTTATGAAATTTCTCCAGGTATCACTACTTGAAACCTCTCAGAAAAGGAGTTATAGAAAAAATGGCATACCTTGTTGAATTCTGGCTTATTCTAGAGAGAGACCTTGTAGAGCATGCCCCGCGTGGAATATTTTTTGAATAGATCTGAAACTGTTACACAGGATACTAAAGACTTGAATATAACCAACACAATTTGTCTGATTGAATTTGGATCTGTTATGAATAATTTATGACATTTTTACCCGAAACACCTGTTTTAGACTAGTTTCAGGACTATCCACAAACCCTATTTCCCACGGAGTGTATCTCCAAAAATACAATGACCCACAAGCTGAATTTTTTACCACAGATAATTGGATATGTTTCCTCAATGAAATATCAATATCAAGGTCTGAATCATTATATAAAAAAATTTATTGTGAAAATGGTGAGATGACCTGTAAATAACATACCTTAGAAAGCATCATGAAAAGAATTTATCCTCCCTTGAATTTCGGCTCTCTTTTCTTCACCCTCCCTCTAAAATTCGGCTTAGATATCCTTTTTTTACCTCAGTGACCTATATATCTTCAATATGCTCAAGTGTAATCTGAAATGAGAGATCCTTGCCTCTTATTTATACTCTCCATCTTCTAGGTCACTTAACCTATTTCTAGGTCACTTAACCCATTTATAGGTCACTTAACCTATTTTCCTCATTTTTAGGGTTAAGCACTTTCCATAATTAGAAATTTCTCTATTACTTTATCATTTAAATATTCCTCCTTGACTTTGTCACCTCACTTTATCATTTAAATAATCTTCTTTGATTTTGTCACTTCACTTTATTATTTAAATAATCCTTCTTGACTTTGTCACTTTACTTTATCATTTAAATAATGATTTCTTCTTTTAGGTCACTTTGACTTCTTTGACCTTGGGGGATTCAAGCCTTCATATGGGGGTCCTTCATCTTCGTAAGGCCATAACTCTCAAACCATGAGGATTTATGTGATGTTCCACATACCACCGGAAATGGCATGAAAAGCACTATCCATCTAGGATTGTTTCACCAACAATTTCCTTGATCTTCATATCATTATTCCACATAAAAGAATGGGTCCTCCAACCATTCTTCTAGGATAACTCAATCCACAAAGCATCTTCCTATGAGGGTTTTCACCATAAGGGAATCACTTTGGAGTTCATCCATTTGTGCACCTTATCAATCATGATAAGACAATAATGAGAGAATGGGTCCTCCAACCATTCTTCTAGGATAACTCAATCCGCAAAGCGTATTCCCATGAGGGATTTCACCATAAGGGGACCACTTTGGAGTTCATCCATTTGTGCACCTTATCAATCATGATAAGACAATAAT